>CATKHM010000218.1:0-27483 GCA_949751825.1 Blepharisma undulans
CAAAAATTCTTGAAACATTTTTAAAAATTCATCTCATTCTGCAAATTTATTTAAAGTTGCATTTAAACTATGAAGATTGTTTGAATCAAATTCTTTTGTATAGTTATCATTGATTTTTTCAAAAAAGCTTGAAATCTCTTCCAATATCATTTCAATAGTGTTATCTGCATCATAGAAGTTTGGGGTTCCTATTTTATTTTCAAATTTTATTTTAAAATCTATAAAAACCACATAAACTTTGAATGCCTCAATAAATTCAATACTACTTTCCTTACTTTCAATATTTAATAGGGAATTTAATGTCCTTTCAATTAATTGTTGAATATTTTGATGAATTTCCGCAAAAATTATTTCGCCATCTTTTATGATAGCGTTTATATCATTTTTTGAAATCAAAACCCATGCTTTATTAAACACAGTATTTCAGTCTTTGTCATGAAGAGCAGAATTTATTTCACATTTAATTGAATTTAAAGCTTCACACAATTTGGAATTTGCATATTCAAAGTCTGGTCTTGATAGCTGGTCAACTAATTCGTAAAATATTTTGCATAATTCACTTATATTTTTTTGAGTTGCCAACGCATCAATTTTATTTCTATTTTCTCTTTTTTGTTTTTTTCTGATTTTCTTTAATTCATTGACTATGCCTATTATTTCAGTTTTGATATCGTTTGGTAACACATTCAAAGTAGAACATATATCACGGACAACAGTCTTTTTTTCTATATAAGGTTTTATGATGAAATCATTCGCAGCGGTTGTTACCTTCTCTTTTATCAAATTTTCAATCTCATTTAAACAATTTTTATAATATGGAAAATCGTTTGCAGCTTTTTCAAATTCCAGAATTTGAGGGGAATCTTTGAAATCCTTTAATTTGGAATTTTTTATAATTTCAAAAATAGTAAATCGGGTTTCTTCAAGTTCTTTTTTAACTACATCTACCCTTGCAGAAAGAAATTCACCATTGAAATAAGTGCTTATATCTTGGAGACTATTTATCTTTATTTCAGCTTCATAGAATTTGAAGGACATAATTTCATTTTTAACTGCATTTACAAAGCCAATAATTTTATTTTGAAGTATCGCTTTAGCTTCGTTTCCAATGTCAATTAACTTTTGCTTCTTCTCTTCACCAAATAAATCATAAAGTCCAATTTCATAAGCACTGGTTGTATTTTTAAAATTTTGAATTATTCTGATAATTTGAGAATTTTCCAGCTTGGAGTTATTTATGGACAAAGATAACTCTTTTGTTTCATTACTTATGGATTCAAACGTGAAAAATAATTTATTTGTAATCATATCTTTATGTTCATTTCATGTTTCTCCATCTAGTGTATTTATTAATTGGGCAGTTGTATCAAATTTCTGATTATCAATTGAATCAATGATACATTGGCATGCTTGATGCAGTTTGGTTTTTAAGACTTGATCATATTTAATTCAAATATCTGAAAATTTGTCACTGGCATTTGACAATTCATTGGCTATAGCTAATAATGAAAACATTATTCTAAATGTATCATTTTCTGCACTAAATTTAAGTTTTTCCTTGAAAACAGCACTTAAATTATCAAGTTCTTCACAATAATGATCAAATGCAGATTGCATGTTAGAAATTTCAAAATATGATGGAGCTTTTTCTTTTAGTAATGGAATTTCTTTAAAACATAGCACTGCTTGATGAGACATTGCCATCATGAGCTCTATTTTCTGATAGTTATCATTTTGTATATTTTGAGTGATAGTGTGGAAATATTTTTGGAAAAATTTAAAATGCTTCTTATAAAAAAGGGATAGAGTTGACATAAAACTTTCAGAAACCATATCAGAGATTTCGGATAGCCGAGAGATTTTTTTGCATTCTTCAATATATAAATATGAGTTTTCTATTTTATCAATATTAGGGGTATAGTCTTCTAATTTTTGTGGAATTCCTTCGATAAATGCATTCATTTCTTTAATTTTTTCATCTATTTCCTCAATGCTTTCAAATCCATATTTTTTAGCAAAATCTTCAATTGGTTCTTTACTTTTTTTTGCTTTATGAGAGTATTTAGCTCTAATTCTTTTTAGTCTGCTAAAATGGACAATGTATTTTAACTCTGGGAAAAACTCACTTTTAATGCCCTGTAAGGTTTCAGTAATGTTATCTTCAAATTGTATTAAAAAGCCTTGTTCATAATTTGCTAATGAAGGAATAAAATCTTCCAGTTGAAAAATGTTATAAATTTTTTGAACTATTGAATATCCTTTAGAAATATTAAAAGGGGAATTTATTCCTAAATCCATGCTTGATAATTCAAGTAATAGTCTATCGATATATTGATTTATTTCTTTTTCAATTGCCAAAAGATCGTTACTGTAAATGCCTTCTCTGAATTTTTCAATTCATTTTCCTGAGTCAAGCCAAGCAAAGGACTCACGTAATGGTCCTAAATCAATAGTCTCAGAAGAGATGCTGAAACTTTTAATAATATCTTTTGCTGTGTCTTTGAAAAAGTTAAGCTTATTTATTAGCGAATTTAATGACTCTTGATAGGAGGCAGCTATAAGATATTCAATATCTGGAACTTTCATTAGTAGATTAAAATCATCAAATTTAACTTCAATTTCAGCTATATTTTGAGTTTCATTATTATTGATAACTGATAAAATATCTTTCTTAGTATTTTCAAAATGATTTTGATAGTAATCAAAAATTGGTGACAAGAGGTTCTGCATTTCATTTTTAGCCATAAGATCTCTCAAGCTTGGAACACTAAAAGCTGATTTTAACACTGAAATATTTGTTTGAAGTGTTTCTACATCACTGAGCTCAAAATGCTCTTTTCTTAATGGCTCAATCGATGTGTCATATGCCACTTTTAAGTTTGAAATAAATTGGTTTTTCAAATTTTCTAAACTTTCATCTAATTCTGCAGACTCCAAATGATCATAGACGATTTTCAAGTATTTTTCTATTTGTAATAAATTATTACCAAATCCTTCAAAACTGTTATTTTCTAAATCTTTATTTGCAGATAACAGTAAACCTTCTATAAGATTTACATAATTGATACAAAGATTATGATAATGAGGGGTGACATCTTCAAATGCTTCACTTAAAATTTTTGCATTTTTCAATTGGGTGCTCAGGATGTAAGGGTCAATGTTTTCATATTTAAAATCTGAATGAGCGAGGCTTAGTTTAGAAATAACGTTAGTTATAATCGCTCCTGATACAGGTATTTCAGATTTCAAATGGCTTTCTCTGATATCATCTGATATCTTCAAGGTGTTGTAAATATATTTATAATTTGATATAGTAATTTCATCCAATGTTCCATGATTATCCAAAAAGCTGTTAAACTGAGTAATTGTTTTATCAAATAAATCTTTAATAGTTTTGATTATAGATTCAACACAACTGCTATATTCCATCTCAAACTGCGAGAATTTATCTGCTATCAACTTAAATTCATCTATTTTATATTTGATGATTTCATAGCTCTCAGAATTTAATGCTTTTTCAATTTCTAATTTGATATAATTAACTTGATTTTTCAACAAAATCCTTGAGTCTTCTGTTATAAATCGTTGTAAAGCATTTTTAGGGTCTCTTATAGGCTCCCTTTCCATAATTTTTTTAACCAATTCTTGAGGATTGTCCTTCAGAGGATTAATAGTGAGAGGTCCATCTGCTGTTTTATTTTTTATATCATTTAAAATATGACGAAAAACAGGATCTGGATTATCTAATTCATTTATAGTGTTTATTACTAATCCGTGTATACTTAAAGCGTCATCTTCGCTGTATTTTGTAAAAGCATATGTAAACGAGTCACTATCTTTGCTGAAATTAGGGATAAGTCTTGCTAACGTTTGCGCGATTTTTTTGACTCCTTCAAATCTGTCTCCTTGAGTTTTTGAGCTTAATAAAATCAATGGTCTTACACTTTTGCATTTTTTTACGTACTCAACTATACTGATTGTATTTGCCATGTCTACTTCTGCTCCTTTTGTATCCATTAATCCTGGAGTGTCACAAAGAAAAATAGTCTCTCCTGAATCTTTTATATATATTGGTATACTGGTAATATAGCGAGTTTCTGATTGTGAGCGAGCCGAAATTATAGTGTTTTTTAAAACAGGATTATCTATTGCAACTGCTTTAATATGCCTTATACCATTCTCTTCTACTCTTTCCATTTTTGAACCACATAGGAAATGAGTGGTAGTTGATTTTCCTGAGCCTGTGGCTCCAATTAACAAAATAATATCTTGATTTATGATACTCTCAGAATATTCAACTGATTTATTTACCAAACGAGTAAGCTCTTTTATATTAACAGGCCGATACTCTTTAAGGGTTTTTTCAGTTTCTTTCATTAATTGTTCTCAGTTTTCTGTTTCAAAGCATTCTTTAATTTTATTTCGCTCAACATCTTCGCCGTTTTGAATTAAAAAATCAATGAAATTACTGAATTCTTTATTTGGATAAATACTTTGTATTTTTATATGAATATCGGAGTCTGAGTGGAAATTGTAAGTTTTATAATGGGCAAAACACAAAATGCTGTTGAGAAATCTTTCAACTAAAGAAGGCATTGGTAGAATATCACTCATTAACTCTTCAATTAAATCAATTTTTTTTTGGGTGTTAATTTTTATGGAATCTAATGCCACCATAGAGTTTGGATTATCCTGCTCGCGATTAGGAGGGAAAATTTCTGAATAAGAAGCTTGGTCTTTTATCTTTATTGTTGATGGCTTTCTTCTTTGTTTCTGGTCATTTCGCGATGTTTTTAATTCCTCAGAATTTTCATTCTCATGCTCATCTACTTTGTTTTTTATTTCTTTTTCATAATTAGAGGCTTCATTAGGACTTTTTTGGAAAATTGTTTGGTCTTCTTGTGCAATTTCTATTTCGACTCTTATATTTTTTAACTTAAATTTTCCATTAACAGGGAAGTCTCCCATTAAATCAATTGGTATCTTTCCTAAGCGCTTTTCTTTGTTTAAAGATACGATATAAAACCTGAGTCTCAAAGAGGTGTAAAGGGATGAGTCTAAAGGAACTGGGGCAAGAGTGTCAAATTGGGACATTTCAAAAGTAGATGATTTATAGATTTCTTCAGAAGTCTCATAATTGGACAAAGAGAAGTTGAGCTGTATGTCTTCTTCTTGTTTATGCTTAAAAGAAATCTTGGTTATCCGTAAGAGGTAAACTTTACTCATCATTTATTTATAAACCTTCTACAATTTTTAGTGATAATTTGCTTAAAAATATGAGAGAATACTAAAATTAGTATTGCAATAATTATTGTAAAAGATGTAGTTTGACGATTCTTGAAGAATTTTATTCAAAAATAAGATATAATTATAAATAATCAAGCCATAAGCTTATCTATATTGTTTTGAAGTGGAATATTTTCATCTTTCGAAATATTCCTTATTTCAAGATGAGACATTGTGGATTTTTAGAAAGGTAGAAATTTCATTTGCAAGACACTTCTCAAGTCTTTTCATAAATATTAAGAAACAATCATTTTAATGAACTTATAAAATATGCAAGAGGTTGATAAATTTAGATAGTTCAAAGGGGAAAAATAAGCAACTTTGATGGTTATTTACCTTTAAATTAAAATTTAGACTTATTTTTATACTTAATGAGTTTATTTTCTATTTTTACTAATTAATAAATTTGTACATATTGAAATTTATTAAATTATATAAATTTAAAGTTTCCTGATGCGATTATGTAAGATAAGTTGCTCTTAAAGTTCATTATCAGCCGTTTTTGACTGCTTAACGAAAGCATTTCCAATTTCGTTTTATTTCAAACAAATTATTTATAAAATCGCTAATAAATTCATATTTAAATTGTTAAAGCAATGAAATATTAAGTATAATTAGAAGGAAACATTTCTTTATAAAGTTTGACTGCTTCTTCTCCAGCTGTTTTCATTAAAACCTCAGTAGACACCAAATCAGTTAGCCTATCAGCTCCAGAGTTCGAGTTAATATCAAGAAATCCGCTTTTCCCTCCTGTCAATCTTGCAATTTCTTCAAATTTCACTTCAGCAGATCTATCAACATAAAATGCATTTATTGGGACTTGTTTTGCCATTATATTGTTTAATTCGATCATATAGTGCTGCACATTTTTGAATTTTGACTCATCTCAATAATTCAATCGTTCTCCTCTTTTAGTCTGAATCTCTTCTATAGAATTAGGAGGCATGTCACCAATTAAAATGACTTGTGTGACCATATCACTCTCTAAAACACTATTAACGTGCCATAATCCTACCTCTATTGCTTCGTTTCCTTGACCTCCTTCAGGGTTCACATTCTCCATGAAATTTTCAAGAATATCAGGATTATTTGTCCATGGTGAAACTTGAAGTATTTTATCCTCATTTGAGCTATAGTTTCTATAGCAACAATATTGCAATTGGAAAATTTCTGGATTCAGCTTTTTTTCCATAAGTACTGCACATACTCGCGAAAACATTATTTTTACAGTCTGTTTAGCATTTTGAAGCAAATTGGCCATAGACCCTGTGGCATCCATTAAAACAATAGTTTTTGTTTTTCCAAATTTTAATCCAAGTCCTTTGTTTAATTTTTCCATAAGCTGCTTAGATTTTTGAACATCATTATTTTTTATAGAATCCAAAAACTCCATTGATGTGGTATGATGAATTTTAGCTTCTTTTACCATATTCGATTCTTTTTCCTTTTTATTTTGATTCACTTCGTCTCTTTGATTATTTATAGGGTCATAAAATGATCCTCTATTTCTCAAATCCTCAATATCATCTTTGGCTATTGAATAAATTTCTAAATCTGAGTCAAGAAGAATAATGCTGTAAGACCCTTCTTGCCCTTGTCTTGCTGTTCTTCCCATGATTTGAGTTTCTTCTGACTTGCTTTCTGCAAGAAAAGTCTGAATTACATGAACTCCTCCATTAGTCTCCACTTCTTGATTTAAGCATTTGAAATCAGTTCCACGGCCAAAAATTCTGGTTAATAATGTCACAGTATTTGGAACCGTTGCCTTTTTGATGATCATTCCTCTATCTTCTGCGCTTAGACTTTCAGTCATCAACTGAATGTCATAGTCAGTGTCTTTTAGTATCGAATTGTTATAAAAATTCATTAATTTGTCTTCGTCTTCGAAAAATGCTAAAATTGCACGCTGGCCTCCTTTTGTACCTACTATTTGCTTATTAATTTCGCTGATTATTTTCATATGATAGTCATCCTTGTTTTCAACATGAACATCCTTATCTTTCCCAAAACTACGATTATTTCTGCCAAATACAGATGGCATGTAAGTATCTAATTTGATATCATACTCGTTTTCTATAATATTTTTTTCATAGCTTTCCAAGGTTTTCAGGGTGCCTGTAACACCCATAATATAATTAAATTTTAGAGGGATTTCTGCATATGAAAATTTACCACAAAGCACATTAATGCAAATATTTTCTTCTAAACTCTCCCTGGTGATGATTCCCTTTTCATGCTCACAGTAATAAGCAAATAGAGTTTCATACCCGAATGAAACATTGAATGCAACTCCATCGTGTTCTTTGTAACAAATTTTATCATGGTGGACAAAATACTTATGTGAATTATAACGCTTTACTTCAAGTACCATATCTTTTGCAGCTTGTTCAATAATAAATTCGAATCCTGGAAATTGATGATAACAGTTCTGATACACAGGTTCTTGAATTAGATTGTGGAAATTAACTGTTTTATTGTTTTTTCATATATAGTCTGTCAATTCTTTTATAGTCGGATGTTTCAGCATAGCAACAGGGTTATAGGTATTTCCATAAAAGGATTTGCTGAAAAATACATCAACTTCGTCGATTAAAAGAATTTTAGATCTGCAAGCATACTCATCTTTTGTCTTGGGGCATTCTCCAGAATTTATGAAATCTAAAGCTATTTTTCTGATATCTCCGCTTGAGTTTATGTACTCTTCACATAGCTTATTGAAGGTTCCGTATTTTATATATCTATTGATATCCAAAGCTGTATATAAATCTTGAAAATAGTCAAAATCTCTTTGACTTAGATAAAAGCTGTAGCAAGCGCAATACACATCTGATCCCAGCAGTGCAAGAATTGAGCATAAAAATGCCAATGTAACTGATTTTCCTTCTCCTGTCAGAATTTGCACTAAATTATTTTTTGGATTGGTACCCTTTTCATAGCCTATTCCAAGCATACGAAAGATTGACAGGACTTGTATTGGATGAGGAGTAAAAATTGAAGACTTTTGCTCTTCATCATTAACATCTTGCTTATATTTTTGAATATTTAAAAGCACCCACAGCATTGCAAGATAGGCCAAAAGATCTGAATATGAGTCTTTGAATATGCTTATATCTGAAACCATATTTTCTTTTGTAAGATCTTTTGATAAAGCTTTTATTTCGCTCACAATTCCAGTTATAGCACTGTTGACTCCATCTATTTGAGAGATTTTTCAATATTTTGTTTGATTCTCTTTAAATTTATTTGTATAAACTTCATAATTTGCTAATAATTCGCGCTTGTTTATTTTCGATCCTTCTATATTTTTCAATGCAAAGTCTATTCCATGGGCTTGAGTTTTGCTCATCCACAGTTTCTGCATAGCTCCTTCAAATGCTTTGTGTTCTGTAATTATATTGAGACCTAATCCACTTGGATGCTTTTCCAATTCTTGAGTTACTGCCGCTATTTCTGCTTTATTTTTCTTTCTAAAAGTTTCTAATAAGGTATCTATAATTTTATCCAATTCTTTATTCAGTAAAGGAAAGTTATTTGAAATTTCTTTCATATTAATCATGATTTCTGCAATTTCTCTTGCTTCTACTGATCTTTCTGCTTTTTGTTTTAGCTCGTGACTTTTCGTTAAAATTTTATCTTTAATTCTTCCAATTATTTCTCCTCAGTCAAAATTTTTAATTTTTAAATTTTTCTCAAACATTATCAGGCAACTATAGCACATTCGAATGTCATCAAAATCATCTTTTTCAATATTTTCTTTCTGTATTAAGGAAAAAGCCTTTTTGGCTATATTGTCTATTTTTTCATATATAGACTCAAAAGCTTCAAACTCTATTCTTTCAAAGTCCGCTATATCTGGATTTAAATGATTTTTTATTTCTTCAAATCTTTTTAACTGATCCCATCTTTCTTGTATATCATGAGAAACCTTTTCAAGAAGAGCAGGGTGCTTTATTTCAGAAAATTCAATGTTTATGTTTTTGAAAGCTTCACCAATTTGATATAGCTCTTCACTTGATTTTTCAACAAGCTTCGAGTAAGAACAAACTTTTAAAACTTGCTGATAATTGCTATGAAAAGGGTAGTCTTGATGTTGCTGCAAGTATTCTTTAAATATTTTTAAAAATTCATCTCATTCTTTGATTTTATTCAAAACTGAATTGCAGCTATGAAGGTTTTTTGAAATAAATTCTCTCATATAACTATCGTTGAGATTAACATAAAAGCTTGAAATCTCTGATAGAATATTTTCAATAGCATTATTTGAATCAAATATGTCAAGATTTCATCTTTTCTTTTCAAATTTAATTTTGAAATCCACAAAAACCTCATAAAATGCGAAAGCTTCTATTAATTCTCCACTAGTCTCCTTGCTCCTAATACTTAATAAGGTATTTAATTTTCTTGTAACTAATTGACTGAGACTTTGGTAAACTTCTGAAAAAATCAACTCGCTATTAGCTAAGTAAGTCTTTACTTCTTCTTTTAAATTCAAAATTCATGCATTGTCAAAAGCAGTATTTCAGTCATTTTTATCAATAGCAGAATTTATTTCACATTTAATTGAATTAAAAGCCTCACTCAATTTACCTTTTGCATATGCAAGATCTGATTGAGAAAGTTGACTAACAAATTCGTAAAATATCTTACATAAGTCGCCTATGTTTTTGTTATTTGCTAACATATCAATTTTATTTCTGATCTCTTTTTTTTGTTTTTTTCTGATTTTCTTTAATTCATTTATTATATTTACTAAATCATTTTTTATTTTATTTGACAAGACCTCACATACAGAAGATATATCAGAAATAATTTTCTTTTTTTCTGTATAATGCTTTATGTAAAAATTTTTTATCATGGTTTTTATCTCATCTTTAATCAAATTTTCAATCTCATTTAAGGTGTATTTATACACTGGATAGTCTTGAGCTGCTCTGTCAAGTTCCAGAATTTGAGGAAAATTTTTAAAATCGGAAAATTCACAGTTTTTTAGCTTTAGCAAAATATTTATACGTGCATTATCAAGATCTTTTTTAACTTCATCAATGTTTGAACTAAAAACTTTTCCATTAAAAAAAGCATTTATATCTTGAATATTACTTATTTTCACCTCTGCTTCATAGAATTTAAAGCAGTGAATTTCATTTTTAATAGAATCCACAAAGTCAGCAATCTTGCTCCAGAATATTTTTTTGATATCATTTTCATTTCGAATACATGCTTGCTTTTTATCTTCATCAAATATATTTAAAAATTCATTTTCTTTGGCACGTTGGATTTTTTGGAAGTTTTGAATAATTCTGATTATTTTCGAATTTTCCAGTTTGGAATTGTTTATAGCCAAAGAGTATTCTCTTATTTCATTCATAAGGAATTCGATTACATAATATATTTTATTTATAATCATATCCTTATTTTCAGCTCATGTTGCTTCATCTAATATTTCTATTAGCTGTTTAACTTTATCAAAGTTATGGCTTTCAATTGAATCTATGATATTTTGGCACGTTTGATGCAATTTAGCTTTGAAGATTTGGTCATATTTAAACCAAACTTCTGAAAATCTTTCACTTGCATTTGACAATTCATTAGCTATAGCTAATAATGAAGACATTATTTGAAATTTGCTATCCTCATTACTGATTTTAAGTTTTTCTTTGAAAATAGCACTTAAATTATCAAATTCTGTATGCAAATGCTCAAATTTAGGTTGCAGCTCAGAAATCTCAAAAAAGAAAGGAGATTTTTCTTTTAGTAAAGAAATTTCTTTAAAACGTAATATCGCTTGGTGAGAATGTGCTACTATATGCTCTATTTCACAATAATTATCATTTTGTATGGTTTTAGAGACAGTATAGAAGTACTCTTCAAAAAATTTAAAGTGCCTATTATAAAATTCAGTCAGTTTGGATAAAACAGTTGAAGAAACAATTCTAGATGACTTTGCAAACTGAGAGATTTTTTTGCATTCTTCAATATATAGATATGAATTATCTATTTTATCGATGTCAGGTGCATTTTCTTTCACTCTTTGTGTAAATCTTTTGATAAATATATCCATTCTTTTTATTTCTGAGTCCATTTCCTCGATATTTTCAAATCCACTGCTAATGATCAATTCTTCAAGTTTTTCTTTACATTCTTTTTCTTTTTCTCCATGAGAGTATTTAGCTCTAGTGCTTTTTAATCTCTTAAAGTCTTTTATTTCTTCTCTAATATCTTTCATTTCTGGACAAAACTCTTTTTTAATAAATTGCAATGTTTCTTCAATTTTTTCTTCAAATTTTCTTCAAAAATTATTTTCATGATTTTTTAATGAAGGAATAAAATCTTCTAGTTGAAAAATATCATTAATTTTTAGAACTATTGATTGTCCTAGCGGAATATTAAAATAAAAATTTATTCCTAAATCCATTTCTGATAACTCAAGTAATAGCCTATCAATGTATTTTTTTATTTCTTTTTCAATTGCTAACAGATCATTACTGTAAATTCCTTCTCGAAATTTTTCAATCCATTTTCCTGAGTCAAGCCAAGCAAAAGCCTCACGTAATGGTCCAAAATCAATTGGCTCAGAAGATGTGTCGAAAGTTTTAATCATGTCTTTTGCTACGTCTTTGAAAAAACTGAGTTTATTTATTAATGAATTCAATAATTCTTGATAGGAAGCTGCTATCAGATATTCTATATCTGAAACTTTCATCAACAAGCTGAATTCATCAAATTTAGCTTCAATTTCAGCTATATTTCGAGTGGAGCTATTATTAATAACTGATAAAATATCGTTCTTAGCATTTTCAAAATAGCTTTTATAAGAATCAAAAATTGGTGATAATAGATCGCCTATTTCATTTTTAGCGGTAAGATCATTTAAGCTAGAAATGCTAAAAGCTGATTTTAGTATTGAAATATTTATTTGAAGCATCTCGATATCTCTTATTTCAATATACTCTTTATTCAAAGGCTCAATAGATATATCATATGCTGCTCTTAATTTTGAAATAAATTGGCTTTTTAAAGTTTCGAGCTTATCATTTAATTCTGTGGATTCTAAATGCTCGCAGGCTATCCTCAAATATCTCTCTGCTTGCAGTAAATTATTGGCGAATTCTTCAAAGTTATTATTTTCTAAATCTGAATATGCAGATGTCAGTAAATCTTCTATAAGATTTGTATAGTTTCTACAAAGTTTATTATAATGAGGAGTGACATCTTCAAATGCTTCACTTAAAATTTTTGCATTTTTTAATAGGGTGCTCAGGATGTAAGAGTCAACATTTTCACATTTAAAATCTGAATGAGCGAGACTTAGTTTGGAAACAATATTTGTTATCATTGCTGCTGATACAGGTATTTCAGATCTTAAATGGCTTTCTCTGATGCCATCTGATACTTTTAAGGCGTTATGAATTATTTTATAATTTAATATTGTGCTTTCATCTAAAGTTCCATGGTTGTCTAGAAAGCTGTTAAATTGAGTAACTGTTTTATCATATAAATCCTTAGTAGTTTTGATTATAGACTCTACACAGCTATTATATTCCATTTCAAACTGAGGGAATAAGCTTGATATATACTTCAACTCATCCATTTTATATTTTATTATTTCGTAGTCAATGGAGTTTAATGCTTTTTCAATCTCTGCTTTATCAATATTTACTTGATATTTTAAAGAAAGACGCGAGTCTTCTGTTATAAATCTTTCAAAAGCAGTTTTAGGGTCTCTTATTGGTTCTCTTTCTATTATTTTTTGTATCATTTCTTGAGGATTATCCTTCAGAGGATTAATCGTAAGAGCTCCATTTTCTGTTTTTATTTTTATATCATTTAAAATATGATAAAATACAGGGTCTGCGTCTTCTATTTCGTTTATCGCATATTTTACAAGTCCATGTATACTTGAAGCATCCTCTTTGCTGTATTTTGTAAAAGCATATGTGAATGAACTGCAATCTTGGTTGAAATTAGGAATAAGTCTTGCTAAAGTTTGGGCGATTTTTTTGACTCCTTCAAATCTGTCTCCTTGACTTTTTGTGCTCAATAAAATCAATGGTCTTACACTTCTGCAGTTTTTTACGTACTCAACGATACTGATTGTATTTGCCATGTCTACTTCTGCTCCTTTTGTATCCATTAATCCGGGAGTGTCACAAAGAAATATAGTCTCTCCTGAATCTTTTATAGTTATTGGTACACTGGTAATATAGCGAGTTTCTGATTGGGAGTGGGCTGAAATTATGGTATTTTTTAAATCAGGATTATCTATTGCAATTGCTTTGATGTGCCTTACACCTTCTTCTTCTACTCATTCCATTTTTGAGCCACATAGGAAATGAGTGGTAGTTGATTTTCCTGAACCAGTGGCTCCAATCAACAAAATAATATCTTCATTTTTTGTATTTTCAGAATTTTTGGCTGATTTATTTATTAAACGACTAAGCTCTTTTATATTAACAGGACGATACTCTTTTAGGACTTTTTCAGTTTCCTTAATCAGTTTTTTTCAGTTTTTTGCTTCAAAGCATTCTTTAATTTTGTTTTGTTTGATATCTTCGCCGTTTTGATTTAAAAATTCAATAAAATTACTGAATTCTTCATCAGTATTAATATTTTGTATTTTTATGTGAATATCCAGGGATGGGTCAAAATTATATGTTTTATAATATGCGAAACACAAAATGGAGGTAAGAGATCTTTCAACACAAAATGGCATTGCTAAAATATCACTAATTAACTCTTCAATAAAATCGATATTTTTTTGGATATTAATTTCGGTGGAGTCTAAGGCTTCTAGAGAGCTTGTATTGCCCTGCTTGCGGTTGAAAAGAAGATATTCTAAATGAGAAAGAATCTCTTCTTCCTTTTTTGCCATGTCTGCTCTTTTCATTTGTTTTAGAAATTTGATATTATTCTTTGAATCTATTATAGCTTCTTCTAATTCCTCAATGCTTTTAAGTTCACATTCTTTTAATATATCATTTAAGTCTTCACGTTTAGTGGGCTCTTTTGGAATTGCTTTTTGTTCTTCTTTAGCGATTTCTATTTCAACGCTTAAAAAGTTTAGGTTTATTTTTTCTTTTAAGGGAAAGGGTTTTCTTAGATCAATTTCTGCTGTTCCAAAGTGCTCTTCTCCTTCCACAGTTACTATATAAAATTTGAGGTATAGCGAACTGTAAAGGACTGGGAAAAAGCGAATTGGAGGCAGTGTCGAAAATTTAGATATTTCAAAAATTGGCGATTTATAAATTTCTTTGGAAGTGCCAGAATCGGATAAAACAAAGACGAGTTCTATATCTGCAACTTGTTTTAGCTTGAAAGAGATTTGTTTTACTTTAAAGAGGTAATTGTCACTCATTATTTATATTCCTTCTATATTTTTCTTTCGAAATATGGCAGGAAAAAAGACCTTTAAAATTTTAAAATATATAAATTTTTGAGATTTGTATATAAAAGATAGAATTTTATGAATAATGCTGAATAAAAACTAAATTACACTATTTTCTATAGTTTAACTAAATAGAAGAAAAAAGCTTAAAGTAATCCAAGTAAGCACATATTTGTTCAATTGTAAATATTGGTCAATTTAATTTATGCAGCGATTAGGTTTTATATTAACATGTGATATATATAAATTCTCATATTTTCTCAGATGATATTTTTTGGAAAACCATTTTAGATTTAGCAGAGTTAATTTTATCTTATTATATGACTCTTTAAAATTGCTCTTATTTTAAATTCTATTTTCTTAGAAATTATTATTTTTAATATTTAACTCCCCAATATTGTTGTTAGAAACTTAATGAATATAAAATCACATTTTTAATTTTGCTCTCCATAGCACTTTTTATTAAACTTTAGCCAATAAAATAAATCAAGTAACAAGTACAGAGAGACTTCAGAATAATAAATATAAGCTAAAAAAATCGAATTCTATAATAATTCATAGAATAATTATAAAGATAAATGAATTGTACGAAGTATAAAATTGACCTTATCTTCTTTAAAAATTGCGACTAAATTAGTCACCATACCACAGACCTTAAATTCTAGGGTTTCTTTATGCAATTACCCATGATGGCTTTTAAGTTTTCTTCTTCAACGATCTTCTATAAAAATCTATTATATATCAAAAGCTATAAAATCTATTTCTGAAATCTTTTATAATTAAAAATCAATCGAAAATTAACTATTTATTAATATTGACTAAATTTAAAGTTAAGCATATGAAGGAGGATACATCTCTCTATAAAGCTTCACTGCATCTTCTCCAGCAGATTTTCTTAACACCTCTGTAGATACCAAATCAGTAAGCCTATCAGCCCCTGATTCTGAATTAATATCGAGAAATCCACTTTGGCCATCAGTTAATCTTGCAATATCTTCAAATTCCACTTTTGCATTATCTTTAACATAAAATGCGTGTATTGGGATTTGTTTTTCTATAATTTTTTCTAATTCGTCTTCATAATATTCAACGTTACTAAACCTCGAGTTTTCCCAATATTCTGCTCTCTCATAACAATCTTCTATTTTCACCTCATCACCGCATTCAAGCAATTCACCCTTGCCCCATTTCTTTAATTCGTAGTCTTCATAAGTGTTTGGAGGAGCGTCGCCAATCAAAATTACTTGTGAAATATTCTCATATTGAGAACTCTCATTTACATGCCACAGTCCCACTTCAACTGCCTCGTTGCCTCACCAGCCACCTTTTGCCTTTATGTTTCCCATGAAATTTTCAAGAATATCTGGATCATTTGTTCATGGAGATTCTTGGAATAAATCATTTTCCCATTCATTCCAGTTTCGATAAACACAGTACTGCAATTGAAAGCACGTAGGATTAATCCTTTTTCTTATAAGAACTTCACATACGCGCGAAAACATGACTTTTACAGTATCTTTGGCGCTTTGCATCAATAGTTCCATAGACCCAGTGCCATCCATCAATACAATTGTTTTCGTGATTTCTGCTTTCATTTTGAGTCCTTTATTTAACTCTTGCAAAAGGGTTTTAGATTGTTTAGCATTATTGTTTTTAATAAAATCCAAAAATTCCATTGATGTTTCATGTTGAGATTTTGCTTGCTCTACTTTACCAGCTTCATCTTGTTTATTTTTTTCATTAATTTCGTCTCTTTTTTGATTAATAGGATCATAAAAAGATCCTCTATTTCTCAATTCATCAATATCAAATTTTGTTATTGAATAGGCTTTTAAGTCTGAATCAAGAAGAATAATGCTATAAGACCCTTCTTGTCCTTGTCTTGCTGTTCTTCCCATAATTTGGGTTTCTTCTGATCTGCTTTCTGCAAGAAAAGTTTGAATTACATGAACCCCTCCATTGGTCTCAACTTCTTGATTTAAGCATTTGAAATCAGTTCCGCGGCCAAACACTCTGGTTAATAATGTGACTGCATTTGGGATTGTTGCTTTTTTGATTAACATAGCTCTGTCACCTGCATTCAATGATTCTGTTATGATTTGGATGTTATAGTCGTAGTCTCTTATGCCTGAATTTTTATAAAAATTCAATATTTTTTCTTCGTCTTCAAAAAATACAAAAACTGCACGCAGGCCACCTTTTTTGCCTATTATTTGTTTGTTTATTTCTCTTACTATTTTCATAAAATAATCGTTCTTATTTTCGACATGTACATCATTGTCTTTTCCAAAAGTGCGATTATTTTTGCCAAAGACTGATGGCATATAAGTGTTTAATTTGATATTGTATTCATTTTCTATAATATTTTTTTCATAATTTTCTAAGGTTTTTAATGTGCCTGTAACTCCCATAATATAATTAAATTTCAGTGGAATTTCAGCATATGAGAATTTTCCACATTGAACATTAATGCAAATGTTTTCTTCTAAACTCTTTCGAGTTATAAACCCCCTTTCATATTCACAATAATAGGCAAAAAGTGTTTCATACCCATATGAAATATTAAATGCAACCCCATGATGTTCTTTGTATCAAATTTTATCCTGATACACATAATATGTATGTGCATTATAACGATGCACCTCAATCACCATATCTTGAGCAGCTTGCTCAACAATAAATTCAAATCCTGGGAATTGATTATAGCAGTCTTGATATACATATGTTTTAGCTAACTTCCTGAAACTGATCTTTTCTCTATTACTTCATATATAATCTGTTAATCCTTTTATAGTTGGATGTGTGAGCATAGCAACAGCATTATATGTACTTCCATAAAAAGTGTTGCTGAAAAATACATCAACTTCATCGATTAAAAGAATTTTAGACCTGTAAATAAGCTCATCATTTGTCTTGGGGCACTTTCCGGTATTTATGAAATCCAAAGCTATTTTTCTGATATCCCCACTTGAGTTTATGTAATCTTCACATAGTTTATTGAAAGTGCCATACTTTACATATCTATTGATGTCAAGAGCTGTGTATAAATCTTGAAAATAATCAAAATCTCTTTCACTTAGATAAATACTATAGCAAGCACAATACACATCTGATCCCAATAGAGCAAGAATAGAGCTTAAAAATGCTAATGTGACTGATTTGCCTTCACCTGTTAGGATTTGAACTAAGTTATTTCTTGGATTAGTGTTGCGTTCATAGCCTATTCCAAGCATTCTAAATATTGACAGAACTTGTGTTGGATGTGGAGTAAAAATTGAAGACTTTAGCTCTTCGTCATTTACATCTTGCTTGTATTTTTGGATATTTAAAAGTACCCATAACATTACAATATTCGCCAAAAGGTCTGGATATGAGTCTTTGAATGCACTGATATCTGAATTTATATTTTCATCAACAAGAATCCTTGTTTTAGTCTTTATTTCAGATACTATTTCATTTATTGCATTGCTAACTCCATCAGTTTGTGAAGTTTTTCAATATTTCGTTTGATATTCATTAAATTTCTTAATATAGATATTATATTTTTCTTTCAATTCGTTTGTGTTTATATTTGAGCCCTCTATATTTTCCAATGCAAATTCTATTCCATGTGCTTGAGTCTTGCTCAGCCATAATTTTTGCATAGCACCCTCAAATACTTTGTGTTCTGTAATTATATGCAGGCCTAATCCGGTTGGATCCTTTTCTAATTCTTGAGTGAGTGCGGCTATTTCTGCTTTGCTTTTCTTTCTTAAGGTTTCTAAATATGTATCTATAATTTGATCCAATTCTTTATTTAGTAAAGGCATATTGTCAGAAATATCTTTCATATTTATAATGATTTCTGCTATTTCTCTTGCATCTGCTGATCCTTCTGCTTTTCTTTTTAATTCACGAGCTTTTGCTAAAATTTTGTCTTTGATAGTCCCAATTATCTCTTCTCAGTCAAAATTTTTCAGTTTCAAGTTTGCCTTAAACATTGTAAAGCAGCCATAGCACATCTGGATATCAATAAAATCGTTTTTCTCGATGTTTTCTTTCTCAATTAAAGAAAAAGCCTTTTTCCTAATATTTTCTATTTTTTTCAATATAGACTCCAAAGCACTAGACTCTATTTTTTCAAAATTCGCGATATTTGGATTTAAATGATTTTTTATTTCTTCATGTCTTATTAGTTGATCCCATCTTTCTTGGATATCATGGCAAACTCTTTCAAGAAGTGCAGGGTGCTTAATTTCTGAAAATTCAATTTTTATGTTCATAAAACCTTGATGTATTGTATATAATTTTTCACTTGATTTTGCTACAAGTTGAGAATAAGGAAGAACTTTTTGGATTTGTTGATGTTTACTATGAAAAGGGCAGTCTTGATGCATTTGCAAAAATTCTTTAAAAATTTGTAAAAACTTGTCTCATTCTTTAAATTTATTCAAAGTTGAATTTAAGCTATGAAGATTGTTTGAATCAAATTCTTTTGTATAATTATCATTGAGCTTTGTATAAAAGCTTGAGATCTCTTCTAGTATTTTTTCAATAATTTTATCCGTATCATAAAAGTTTGAGATTCCTATTTTCTTTTCAAATTTAATTTTAAAATCCATAAAATTTTCATAAATTTTGAATGCCTCTATAAATTCTGCACTGCTTTCCTTTCTTTCAATATTTAATAAGGTATTTAATGTCTTATCAATCAATTGTTTGATATTTTGATCAATTTCTGCAAAAATTGCTTCACAATCGTTTATTATAGCATTTACCTCTTTTCTCGAAATCAAGATCGATGCTTTATTAAACACAGTATTTCAATCTTTTTCATGAATCGCAGAATTTATTTCACATTTAATTGAATTTAACGCTTCGCACAATTTGGAATTTGCATATTTAAAGTCTGGCATTGATAACTGATCCATTAATTCGTAAATAATTTTGCATATTTCACCTATGTTTTTTTGGTTTGCTAATGCATCAATTTTATTTCTGTTCTCTTTTTTTTGTTTTTTCCTTTTTTCCTTTAATTCATTTATTATTTTCGTTAAATAATTTTTGATATTGTTTGGCAGTGCATCTAAAATAGAAGATATCTCACGCATAATTGCCTTCTTGTCTATATAAGCTTTTGTGATAAAATTCTTTATAGCGGTTTCTACCTTCTTTTTTATCAAATTTTCAATGACATTTAACGAGTTTTTATAAAATGGATCCTCATTTGCAGCTTTTTCAAACTCTAAAATTTGAGGAAAATCTTTATAGTCTTTAAGTTTAGAATTTTTTATAAGTTCCATAATAGTAAATCGTGTATCTTCAAGCTCATTTTGGACTGAATCTAAATCTGAAGAGAAGTATCCATTAATTTTGGCATTTATGTCTTGGAGGTTTCTTATTTTTGTTGCAACTTCATAGAACTTAAATGACATAATTTCATTTTTTATTGTATTCACAAAGCTATTTATCTTATTTTCAAATATATGTTCAGCTTCGTTATGGAAGACAATTAGCTTTTGCTTTTTTTCATCTTCAAATAAATCATATAATCCATTTCTAAAGGCACTGGTGGTTTTTCGTAAATTTTCTATTATTCTAATAATTTGATAATTTTCTAGCTTGGAGTTGTTTATAGATAGCGAGTATTCTTTTGCTTCATTTGTTAACAATTCGAATGTAAAATATAATTTATTTTTAATCATATCTTCATGTTCAGCTCATGTTTCTCGATCTAGTGTATTTATTAATTGTATAATCCTATCAAATTTGTGTGAATCAATGGATTCAGTAATATCTTGATATGTTTGATGCAATTTGGCCTTTAAAATTTGATCATATTTAAACCATATATCTGAAAATTTTTCACTTATGTTTGATAATTCATTTACTATAGCTAACAGTGAAAACATTACCCTAAAGTTGCCACTTTCAGCACTAATTTTAAGTTTTTCCTTAAAAAGCATTCATAAATTGTCAAGTTCTCTACAATAGTGGTCAAAAGCAGACTGCATGTTTGAAATTTCAAAATATGATGGAGCTTTTTCTTTTAGCAATGGAATTTCTTTAAAAAACAATACTACTTGATGGGACATCGTTATCATGCCCTCGATTTCACTATAATTATCATTCTTTACATCCTGAGAAATAATATGAAAATATTTTTTTAAAAATTTGAAGTGCTTTCTATAAAATAAAGAGAGAGTTGACAAGACACTTTTAGAAACCGTATTAGATTTATCAGATAGCCGAGAAATTTTTTTGCATTCTTCAATGTATAAATATGAGTTTTCGATTTTATCAATATCTGGGGTATATTCTTCCTCTTTATGTTGGATTCCTTCAATAAACTTTTTCATTCCATTTATTTCTGTATCTATTTCCTCAACATTTTTAAATCTATATTTTTCGAGAAAATCTTCCATGTGTTTTTTACTTTTTTTTGCTTCTTCTTTGCGAGTGTAATTAGCTCTAATTCTTTTTAATCTCTTAAGATATACAATATATTCTAATTCTGGGAAAAACTCTTTTTTGATAAATTCTAGTGTTTCTACAATTTTTTCTTCAAATTTCGTCAAAAAGGATTGCTCGCAATTTGCCAATGAATGAATAAAATCCTTCAATTGAAGAATATCATTAATTTTTTGAGCTATTGAATATCCTTTGAAAATATTTAAAAAAGAGTTTATTCCTAAATCAATTCCTGATAATTCAAGTAATAATCTATCAATATATTGTTTTATTTCTTTTTCAATTGCTAAAAGATCGTTACTGTAAATTCCTTCTCGGAATTTTTCAATTCATTTTCCTGAATCAAGCCAAGCAAAGGATTCACGCAATGGTCTTAAATCTATAGGCTCAGAAGAGATACTGAAATTTTTGATAATATCTTTTGCTGTATCTTTGAAAAAGGTTAGTTTATTTATTAGCGAATTTAATGACTCTTGATATGAAGCGGATATAAGATATTCTATATCGGGAACTTTCATGAGCAAGTTGAATTCGTCAAATTTAACTTCAATTTCAGAGATATTTCGAGTTGAATTATTATTAATTACTGATAAAATCGATTTCTTAGCATTTTCGAAATAATTTTGATACTTCTCAAAAATTAGTGTTAATTGATTGTCTATTCTGTTTTTAGCCATAAGATCACGCAAGCTAGAAACATTAAAAGCTGATTTTAGTGCTGAAATATTTGTTTGAAGTGTTTCTATGTCATTATTTTCAATATGTCCTTTTCTCAAAGGCTCAATCGATGTATTATACGCTGCTTTTAAATTCTCAATAAATTTGATTTTTAAATTTTCAAAATTTTCTTCCAATTTTGCAGGTTCTAAATGCTCATAAACAATTCTTAAGTATTTTTCTATTTGCAATAAATTATTCCCAAATCCTTCAAATTCCTTATTTTCTAAATCTAAGCCTGCAGATATCTGTAAATCTTTTATAAGATTTACATAATTGCTGAGAAGATTAGTATAATGCGAAGTGACGTCTTCAAATGCCTCGCTTAAAATTTTTGCATTTTTTAATTGAGTGCCCAGGATGTAAGGGTCAACATTTTCATATTTAAAATCTGAATGAGCGAGGCTTAATTTAGAAACCACATTAGTTATCATTGCAGCGGATACAGGTATTTCAGCCCTTAAATGGGTTTCTCTGATACCATCTGATATTTTTAAAGTGTTGTAAATTTTTTTATAATTCGATACAGTATTTTCATCCAAAGTTCCATGGCTGTCTAGAAAGCTGTTAAACTGGGTGATTGTTTTATTGAATAATTCCTTAATAGTTTTGATTATAGATTCAACGCAGCTATTATATTCCATCTCAAACTGTGTGAATAAGTCTGCTATCAACTTAAACTCCTCTATTTTATATTTGATCATTTCATAGTTCCCAGAGTTCAATGCTTTTTCAATTTCAAATTTATCATTACTAACTTGACTTTTTAGCGAAATTCTAGAGTCTTCTGTTATAAATCTTTGAAAAGCATTTTTAGGGTCTCTTATCGGCTCCCTTTCCATTATTTTTTTTATAATTTCTTGAGGATCATCTTTCAGAGGATCAATAGTAAGAGTTCCATCTTTTGTTTTATCTTTTATATCATTTAAAATATGAAGAAATACAGGATCTGGATTATCCAGTTCATCTATCGTGATTTTTACAAATCCATGTATATTTAAAGCCTGGTCTTCGCTATATTTTGTAAAAGCGTATGTGAACGAATCTATATCTTTGCTAAAATTAGGGATAAGTCTTGCCAAAGTTTGAACGATTTTTTTGACTCCTTCAAATCTGTCCCCTTGAGTTTTGGAGCTTAATAAAATCAATGGTCTTACACTTCTGCATTTTTTGACATACTCAACAATGCTGATTGTATTTGCCATGTCTACTTCTGCTCCTTTTGTATCCATTAATCCTGGAGTGTCACAAAGAAAAATAGTCTCTCCTGAATCTTTTATATTTATTGGCACACTGGTGATATAACGAGTTTCTGATTGAGAGCGAGCTGAAATTATGGTATTTTTTAAAATAGGATTTTCTATAGCAACAGCTTTAATATGCCTTATACCGTATTCTTCTCCCATTTCCATTTTTGAACCACAAAAGAAATGAGTTGTTGTTGATTTTCCTGAGCCAGTGGCCCCAATCAACAAAATAATATCTTGATTTATGATGCTTTCAGAACTATTGACTGATTTATTTATCAAGCGAGTAAGCTCTGTTATATTAACAGGCCGATACTCTTTAAGGGTTTTTTCAGTTTCTTTAATTAATTTCCCCCAGCTTTCTGCTTCAAAGTATTCTTTAATTTTGTTTTGCTCATTATCCTCGCCATTTTGAATTAAAAATTCAATAAAATTTTTTAATTCTTTATTCGGATCAATATTTTGCATTTTTAAATGAATATCTGAATCTGAGTGGAAATTATAAGCTTTATAATACGCAAAACATAAAATGCTATTAAGAAATCTTTCAATAAAAGAAGGCATTTGTAAAATATCGCTCATCAACTCTTCGATGAAATCAATCTTTTTTTGGGTATTAATTTTTATGGAATCTAATGCCACTGAATTTGAATTGCCCTGCTCACGGTTGGGAGAAAGATTTTCTAAATAAGGAGCTTCCTCTTTCCTCTTTATCATTGAAGGCTTTCTTCTTTTTTTCTGATCATTTCTTGATGTTTTTGATTCCTCAGAACTTTCACTTTCATAATTATCTGATTTACTTTTTATTTTTTTTCCATAATTAGCAACTTCATTTGATTCTTTTTGGAAAATTTGTTCCTCTTCTTCAGCAATTTCTATTTCAACTTTTATATTTTTAAACATAAATTTTCCATTAACAGGGAAATCTCCCTTTAAGTCAATTGGTATCTTTCCTAAGCGTATTTCTTCGTTTAAAGATACGATATAAAACGTAAGACTAAGAGAACTGTAAAGAGATGAGTCTAAGGGAACAGGGGCAAGAGTGTAAACTTCGGGCATTTCAAAATTGGATGATTTATAGATTTCTTCAGAAGTCTCATAATTGGATAAAGAGAAGTTGAACTGTATGTCTTCTTCCTGTTTATGCTTAAAAGAAATTTTGATTACCCGCAAGAAATAAATTTTACTCATCATTTATTATGATCCTTCTATATTTTTAGTGATAATTTGCTTAAAAATATGGAAAAATAATAAAATTAAGTATTGATATAATAATTGTCGAAAAATAATTTTATTTCAACAATAAGATAGATCAAGCTATCAGTCCTCTTATAATCATTTTTGTGTTGGAATATTTTCATCTTTTGAAATATTCTTTATTTAGCATTTTCCTTTTTGTGGATTTTGGAATAGCTAGAAATTTGCTTTCCAAAAATACTTGTAAGTCTTATAATAAAGATGATATTTACATTACAATTGATAAAATAATCCATATTAAAAGTCCCAAAAGAGTTAAAATCAAACTAAATCAACGAAAATTTAAGCGTAATTCTTATTTTTGGTTTTTAAAAACTCACAAAAATTAATTACTCCTCCTTCTTGAGAGGAAATTGAAGAAAATTCTTAAATTAGTTAAGCAAACTCAGGTGGTAGCACCGCATGAATATTTCTCTTTCAATCTTCTCCAGCATCAAACTATCCACGGTATATGACTTTATTTATTCACTATCAATTGACACAACACAATGCTAAATGAGGATTTAGGATTAAAAATCTATTACCTTTTAGCAAAAATTCGCTTGCAATATTAGCTTTTTGATATATCACCATAAAAAATAGCTTTATTTATAATTATAGAAAGATATAGTCTATAAAAAATTGTGAATTTTTCTGAGTTTTTAATAGCAAAAATGATGCAATATATTTAACCAGCATTTTCAATTACAGAAGATTTCCTAAATTTAAATATAAAACCAGTTTGAGTATTTGCTTGAAAGGGTTATAAAATCCTTTTTTATTAATTAAACTTTTGATAGAAAATTACCCATTTATTGATATTGACTAAATTTAAAGTTAAGCATATGAAGGAGGATACATTTCTCTATAAAGTTTTACTGCGTCTTCTCCAGCCGATTTTCGTAAAACTTCTGTTGATACCAAATCAGTAAGCCTATCAGCTCCTGAGCTTGAATTAATATCGAGAAATCCACTTTGGCCATTTGTTAATCTTGCAATCTGCTCAAATTCCTCTTTTGCATTTTTTTTTACGTAAAATGCATGCACTGGGATTTGTTTTTCTATGATTTTTTCTAATTCTCGCTCATAATATTTGACGTTTCTAAACCTTGAGTTGTTCCAATAATTTTTTCGTTCAGTACCATTTTGTATTTTGATCTCATCACCGCATTGATACAGCTCACCCTTGCCATCCTTTTTTAATTTATAATCCTCATAAGTGTTTGGAGGTACATCACCAATCAAAATTACTTGTGAAATATTATCATTTTCAAAGCTTTCATTTACATGCCATAGTCCAACTTCAACTGCCTCATTGCTTCCCCAGCCACCTTTGGCTTCTATGTTTCCCATGAAATTTTTAAGAACATCTGGATCATTTGTTCATGGAGATTCTTGGAATAAATCACTTTCTGATTCACTCCAATTTCGATAAACACAGTACTGCAATTGAAAACTCTCAGGATTCATGCTCTTCCTCACAAGTACTTTACACACACGTGAAAACATGACTTTTACTGTATCTTTAGCGCTCTGCATTAATAATTCCATAGACCCAGTGCCATCCATTAAAACAATTGTTTTTGTCAACTCTACTTTCAATCTAAGTCCTCTGTTCAATTCTTCTAAAAGCTGCTTGAATTTTATAGGTTTATTCTTTTTAATACAATCTAAAAACTCCATTGATGTTTCATGTTGAGCTTTTGCTTGTTCTACTTTGCCGGCTTCATCTTGTTTATTTTTTTCATTAATTTCATCTCTTTTTTGATTAATAGGATCATAAAATGATCTCCTATTCCTCAAATACTGAATGTTCTTTTTTGTTATTGAATACGCTCTTAAGTCTGAATCAAGAAGAATAATGCTATAAGATCCTTCTTGTCCTTGTCTTGCTGTTCTTCCCATAATTTGGGTTTCTTCTGATCTGCTTTCTGCAAGAAAAGTTTGAATTACATGAACCCCTCCATTGGTCTCAACTTCTTGATTTAAGCATCTGAAATCAGTTCCACGGCCAAACATTCTTGTCAATAATGTAACTGTATATGGAATTGTTGCTTTTTTGATATTCATAACTCTATCACCTGCACTCAATGCTTCTGTTATTATTTGGATGTTATAGTCGTAGTCTCTTATACCTGAATTTTCATAAAAATTCATTAATTTTTCTTCGTCTGCGAAAAATACAAAAACTGCACGCTGGCCTCCTTTTTTGCCTATTATTTGTTGTTGTATTTCTCTTATTATTTTCATATAGTAATCGGCTTCGTTTTCGACATGCACGTCATTATCTTTGCCAAAAGTGCGATTATTTTTGCCAAAGACTGATGGCATATAAGTGTTTAACTTGATATTATATTCATTTTCTATAATATTTTTTTCATAATTTTCTAAGGTTTTTAAAGTGCCTGTAACTCCCATAATATAATTAAATTTTAGAGGAATTTCAGCATATGAGAATTTACCACAATGAATATTAATACAAATATTTTCTTCTAAGCTCTTTCGGGTTATATGTCCTTTTTCATATTCATAATAATAAGCAAATAGAGTTTCATATCCGTATGAAATTTTGTATGAATACCCATCATGCTCTTTATACCAAATTCTATCCTCCTTTACCAAATACTCATGTGATTTATAGCGTTGTACTTCAATCACCATATCTTGAGCAGCTTGTTCCACAATAAATTCAAATCCTGGGAATTGATTATAGCAATTTCGATATACATTTTTTTTGGTTAGACTCCTAAAATTAACATTTTTCCTATTATTTCATATGTAATCTGTTAATTCTTTTATAGTGGGATGTGTAAGCATAGCAGCAGGATCATATGTAATTCCATAAAAAGATTTGCTGAAAAATACATCAACTTCATCTATTAAAAGAACCTTAGACCTGCAAATACGTTCATCATTTGTCTTGGGGTACCGCCCAGAGGTTATGAAATCTAAAACTATTTTTCTGATGTCTCCGCCTGAGTTTATGTAATCTTCACATAGTTTATTGAAAGTGCCATACTTTACATATCTATTGATGTCAAGAGTCGTATATAAATCTTGAAAATAATCAAAATCTCTTTGACTTAGATAAAAACTGTAGCAAGCGCAATACACATCTGACCCTAATAGAGCAAGAATAGAGCTTAAAAATGCTAATGTGACTGA
>CATKHM010000219.1:0-27452 GCA_949751825.1 Blepharisma undulans
CAATTTGATAGCTTGCTTGTAGAACTGAAAGAAGAAGTAAAAACATTGAGAGAAAAATACAATGAAGAGGTATCGAAAACTAAGACAGAAATTGAGATAAAAAGAGCTACAAAAGAACAGTATAAAATAATGCTGGAGGATAAAAATAGAAAAGACCAAGAAATTGTGAATTTTTTGGAAAAATTTAGGGAGGCGAATATAAATTTGGATTTGCAGTATACGGAATTAAATGAAAAAATTGCTGAAATGCTGGAAAAGTCAAATGAAAAGGATATAATGATGAATAAATTGAGAGAAGAAGCGGATGATGTGCAGATGAAAAGTATGAAATGCTTGGAAACGGCTGATGAATTGTGTGGGATGATAGAAGAACAAAAGGAAGAAAATGAAAAAGTCAGAGGAGAAGTAAAAAGAGTAGAAGAGTTTAAGCAGAATAATGATTTTCATAACAATTTAGAAGAATTAGGTGAAGAAGAATTGGCAAATATGATAAATGGGCTGAGAGAAAACACTGAAAAAGCGAAAAAAGAGAAAAAACTGCTTTATAAGAAGACTGTGGAGATTAGGAATGAAGAAAATTTAAATGATCAAATTATTGCAATTTTGGAGAAAAATATTGAAATTTTTGGAGTGAAAAAAGAAACGTGTAAAAACGCAGTAGAAATTAAGCTGCAAATTAAGGAGCAGATGAAAGAAATAGGAAAGCTGAGAGATGAGCTGAGAGAAAATGTGAAAAAACAAAAGAGGAAAAGTATAGCTTCGAAAGAGTGTAAAGATGACCCTATCATACAAACTAGGAAAGGAAAGTGCATTTAATATTAATTTCAGCTTAATTGTAAAAATTAATTAAAATTAGATTTTGTCAACTCAAAAGTTTCTAAATTTAAAATCATAATTGTGTTAAAACCAACTACAAAATAAGCAATATTTTCTTTTACCAAAACATTGGATGTTACAGTATATCTACTGACAATTGGATATTCCATCACCATTTCTCAACAAGCAGGATTGCATGCATCACATTTTCATAGTTTTGCCCCCTCCAATAAAAATAGCTGTGAAATATATTTAAATAGAATTTTAGGAGTGTGCTTTCAAAATCAGAATAAAGATGTATAACTGTTTGTGTTTGGATCATAAAGATATACTGAGCTATCATGATATCCAGCTATCATTATAGTTCTTTTATATTCAATGCAGGAAATTTGATAGTTTTGAATAGGAAGATCAGCAATTTTTTGTCATCTATTAATAGATAAATTAAATTTATAAGCCTCTTTGCTTATAGAAGAATCATCATTTTTATGCTCTTTTCCTCCAAAAACATAGATGTATCCATCAAGATACATAAGACCCGCCTCAAATACTTTAGGACCATTAGGAAGTGTTGTGACTTGAAGAGTATTAAGGTTAAGTGTAAATGCTTCCCCTGTCGTTTTAGAACCATCAATATAAACTCCAAAGCAAAATAAGTTCCCATTTCCAAATTTGCATATACTTGTGACATATCGAGGAAATTTTTCTTGAATTTGTATAGGAAAAATAGAAAATGTAAGTGTTCTTAAATCAATTTTATGTAGCCCGCCGAAAATTTGATAGATAAAATTATCATCTGAGCCCATTTGAAGAGTGTTTTGAAATGCTGACATGAGACCAAGCATTTTTATATATTTTATTATGTAATTCTATATATTTCCTTATTAAAATTTGTGTAAATTTATGCATATTTTAAGCCCCCTGAAAATCAATTGTTGAATTTCCCATCTCAATAGCATCCCAATTTATTCCTTCAAAAAAATTGTGGCTTTCAATTTCTTCATATGTAGGTCTTAACCCAGGATTTCTATTCAGCAATTTCTTTATTAAATTTTTTCCTGTCTTACTTACATATTTCGGAAATTTAAGTTTCCCATAGTCTATTTTCTTTAGTGTGTTTTCTATAAATTCTGAATAAAACGGCGGATACCCAGCTAACATCTCATACAAAATGCACCCAATTCCATAAATATCAGCACTTTTTCCGACACCTTCTTTATTTAGCATTTCAGGGGAAAAATAAGCTGGCGATCCACAAAACGAGCTTGTTGTATCATCATTTTGTACATTTTCTTTAGCAAGGCCAAAATCTGACACTTTTATGTGCCAATTATTATCAAATAAAATATTTTCTGGCTTCAAGTCTCTAAATACAATATTATTTCGATTTAAATGTTTGAAAGCAGCAACTAATTCAGCAGTTCAAATTTTAGCGATTTTTTCAGATACATAATGAATTTTTTTCAATAAATTAAAGAGTGAGCCATTGGAACAGTATTCCATAACTAGAAAAAGAGACCTTTCTGACTGAAATGAGTATTCCAGCTTTATTATATAAGGAAAGGAAATTCTCCTTAAAATATTTGCCTCACTAACAGCATATTTTGTGTAATTTTGCTTGCTCAATTTTTCTTTTAATATAGATTTCATTGCATAGAGAACCCCAGTATCTTTTTTCTTTACTAAATATACAGTAGAAAATTCGCTTTTTCCTATTGTATCTTCTATTTCAAATGAAAAATAATTTACTTCTGAAGTGACTGGGAATTCTTCTAGGCTGATAAAATGTTTTGTCTTGAGGGCTCGGGATTTGTTTTGCCTATATAGAAGAGCTGCAAACATGTTTTTGGCCCATTCATTGGCTGATTCTTCACTTTTGACATAAAAATTTTCTTTGGTGCCATTCTTCAGCGTCATTCTAAAGCTAAAATCACTAGACAAAAATTTAGGTTTGCATCTTTTGATTTCTTGAAAATCGTCTAAATTATAACTTTCTAATAATTCATTGCGGTCTCAATTATCTTTATATAGTAAAAATTCTCCTTCTTCTGGCTTAAGCACAGCTCATACTCGTTTTCTTCCAATAAATTTTGCCATTCATAATTTTCCTTCAAAAATACCTGGCAATTCAAAAACAGTGCCCATGTATTTTGATATTAATTCTTTTATTTCTTTGCTTGTAGTTATCTCTATAGGAGTTTTGCCAAATTGGTTTTCTATTGAATAGTTCGCTTTGGCTTGAAGCAATAATTCAACAATTTCATAGCTTCCTCTTAAGCAGGCACAATGTAAAGGAGTAGCATTGATAGGGGTTTCTAAATCGATTTGAATGCTCTTTTGTCTTAATAAATAATCAGTAATCCCTAAGTGTCCCTGAATACAGCTCATATGTAAAGGGCTTCATTTTCCATCTTTTGAGATTTGGTTAATATCAGCACCATTTTCGCATAGCAGAGTTAATAATTGAATATTTCCGCTGCAGGCAGCATAATGAAGCCCAGTAAGTCCATCTGCACTATACTCTGTTACTAATTCAGGAGAATTTTGCAATAAATTTGTAACTTTATTTATGTCTCCTTCTTTGCAAGCTTCGAAAAATTCATGTGTCATAGAAATTTCAGGGTAGCTTTCTTCAATTATTGGGCTACCAGCATTTCTTTTCAGAATAAAGCAATAATGTTTAAACTCTGAGGTAAACAATTGGTCATCAGCTATTTTTGATTCAATTTCTGAAAAAAGATATGTAAGAGTTTGCTCCGATGCAGGAATTAACAGCTTATTCTCTATCATTGATTTAATTTCTCCATAGGGTGTATTTTCTTGAAATTTTAATTCTATAATAGACTTTCCTTTGTACTTAATGAATATTTTCATATATTTTTGATAATTTTATTAACAAAATCATGCATTTTAATTTTTTGAAAATTTGGAATGCAGCAGTAGCACAAAATCAAACAATTATGAGTACATATTAAGCTTAATTTGATTTGAGGAGCTTTACTTTTATTACTTATTTCTTCAATTAAGGCTCATCTTAGATTCAATTATGAAATATTATTGACTTTAATAAATGAGATCTTCTAAGGAAAGCGCAAATGCCAAACCTTATGATCCTAGAGGAAGCTCAGAGATAAATCCATATACAGTAAAAACCCTTGAAAAGAAACTCACCCCAAATGTATATGTCCTTTGCCAATATAACAGCGCTCATCATGTTTTAACTGATGAGCTAGATTCTCATATGTTAATATGTCCAGATCGATATGCCAATCAGCAAGAAGAATTCAAATTTCAACCTCCTCCTTCCTTAGAAAATTTAGGAATTTTTCAGCCAACTTTAATTGAGCCCAAATCAGATCCCAATGTTGATCCTAATGAAAGTTACATTCCTGATCCTGAATGGCCAGCCCTACAAGTAACTCAAGAGAACTATAACTATATAAAGCAGCAGGGCCTTGAAATTCCTCCTGACTTTGAAATTTTTCAGCAAACTGAAAATAATCATATAGAGGAGGTAAAAGAAGCGGGCACAGAAATTGAAGAGAAAGAGAAAAATTATGAAGAATGGACAACAATTACAGCGAAAAATAAACCAAAAAAGCAAAATAATCAAAAAGTTGATGAGCAGATTGTTGAGAAGAAAAAGAAGCATAACAAATATAAAGCAAAAGATCCAAAACAGAAGCCACAGGCTAAACAAGGGTATTATAATAATATTTAACTGGCAATGACATTTATAAAACTTCTTTATATTACTTTAGCAGCACCTCTTGATAGGTGAAGCTGCTTTTTCACTTAAAGTTTCGCCTTCCTTGTTTTTCTCTAATAACTTAGGATTTTTTTCAATAGCTACTTTTAACAGCTCCTCAAATGCTGCCTCAATATTTTCCCCAGTTTTTGCACTTGTCATAATAAAAGGAATCCTATAAGATTCTGCAAGTGCTCTCCCTTCCCCTTCTGCCACAATAAACTGCTCATCAATTTTATTTGCAACTAAAATTATTGCTGTGTTTTCTGGTGCATTATCTTCAATTAATTTCATTCAACTTTGTACAGCTGCAAAAGTATCCCTCTGTGTAACGTCATATACTAATAAAGCTCCGTTTAATCGATGAAATAAATCCCTAGGCAGTGCATTTCTGTATCTTTCCTGTCCTGCTGTGTCCCAAATTTTAATTTCAATATTTTTCCCTTGATATTGAAAATTTCGCTTTTCTACGTCGATTCCAATTGTTTTTATATGAGAAACTCGTATCGGTTTCTTGGTGAATCTCAGCATAATGCAGGTTTTTCCTACACTACCATTCCCTAGTAGAATAAACCGAACTTCGCATGACTCTTCCATTTATTGGTACTATTAGATTTTATTAAATTAATATTTTGGGGATTGGGTTGCTTCGAGGCTTCTTCTGGTGCTGAGGGTGTCTTCTATTGATTTTTCTTCGATTATTTTGCTGAGTTTGTCAATTGTTTGGCTTAGGGACTGGATTTCGTCAGATTTGTCTTTTAAAATTTGGGATTTTTGAGATTGTTCACGGAGGAGAGAACGTTCTAGGTCAGTGACTTTTTTCTTGAGAAAAGTGGTTTCTTTTTGAGGAAATTCAGAAGATGGGGTGTTAGTTAGACGAGTAATTTCTTGTTGAAGGCAGTCAATTTTGAACTCTAAGTCTGTTTTGAGATTTTCTAATTCTTCGTTGTGGTCTATTTTTGTATTTTCTAATTCGGTAATCAGAGCTTCATTATTTTCGTTGAGGTTTTTAACTTGAGATTTCAAAGAAGACACCTCTTTTGTGTATTTTTCTTTGATTTTTTTGATCTTTTTTTCATATTCTGATTTCATATGCATCGTAATTTTAGTAGCTTCTTTCTGAAGGACTTCCATATCTGTAGACTTCAAAGTAATATTTTTCTTCAAAATTTTATTTTCTCTTACAAGATTTTCATATTCCGCCCTAATTTTATTAAAATCTGTCGAAATATCATTTTTCTGCGAAATTTTGTTTTTTATCATCGAAATTAAGCTTAACTCATCATTGCAATATTGTATAAGTTCTTGATTATTAGGATCTATTGCAGTTGCAATTTTTCTGAAAGAAACTGATTTTGATCGATTATGTGTATCCTTAAGTTTATTATGAATTTCTCCAAAACTCCTTGAGAGATTTTTAACAAAAACCATAAATTCAAACTCAAATGTTTGTCTGAGCTGTTTTAATTCTCTTTTCAAAGCTAAAATATCTAGCTTTGCCTTATGTTTTGCGTTTTCCAAATAAGATTTATTTTTTGTGGTAATTTCAAAGCAAAAGTTGTCTAATTTTTTCAGTTCATTTTTAAGCTCATTATTTTCTTTGATTTTTGATGCCAACGCTTCTTTTAATTTTTTTATTTCTGCTTTTACATTTTCAACACTTTTGTTATTCAATTCGCTTTTTATATGCGCTTGTTTTGTCAAAATTTCTTTATTTTCTTTCGCGAATTCTTTTAGGGTATCTTCCATCATAGATAATTCTGCTTCAAGCCTGATAATGGTTTTTTCTTTATTGGAAATAGCTGATTGTAAATTATTTATAATTGCTTGACTTTCTATTAGGCTTGATTTTTCTACCATATTTGAGAGAATTTCTTCATATTTGTCTTGAGTTTGCCTTACTTTTTGGTTAGAAATTTCTAAAAGAGTTTCAAGCTCATTTATTCTTTCAAAATCCAAGGATTTCCTGATAGGCGATCTTGGATAATTTTCTATAGTTTCATTATTTCAAGGCTCATTGAATTTTTTACTGAAGGATTCACCTAGCTTTTTTGTCAATTCTTTATTATTTTCTGCTTTTGATCTTAAATTTTCATTTTCGATCCTAAGTTTCTCTATTAAATTTTCGTTTTCTTCTTCTTTTTTCGAAAAATCCCAAGTTAAATTTTCAATTTTTGCTTTGAAATCCCTTGTCAGCAATTTTTCTTTTTCCTCAAGGAGTTGTAAATGCAAATTTTTTGAAATAAAATTATTCTCATAATTATTTATTTTTGATTCATAAGCAATCTTGGCTGATTTTTGGGAGTCTTGGATTTTTGATATTTCCAAATCAAGCTCTTGCCGATTTTCCAGCTCCTTTTTAGCAAGTAACTGAGTATAGAAATTTTTAGTCGCTTCAATTTTTCCTTGCAGCTCATCAGTAATTTCGATTTCTTTTTTATTATAATCTGCTATTATTTGTCTGATTTTTTCTTGTGAGTCATATTTCGCATTTTGCGTTTCCATTTTCATTTTTTCTATTTCTCTTTTTAGTTCGTTTTCTTTTTCACTGAATTTTTCTGCTTCTGCCCTTAAATTCACTATTTTTTCTTTTTGTGACATAATTTTTTGTTTGAATTTTTTTAATTTTCGCTTGAAATCTTCCAATAATTCTTCTTTTAATTTATCAAATTTATATATTTCCTGCTCGTATCTCTGCTGATACGATTGACTTTGTAGAACAGCTTCATTGACTTCTCGCTTAAGATTTTCATTCATTTCTTTTAATCTTTCGTTTTCAAATTTATTTCTTTCCAATTGATTTTGTAAATCTAAACTTTTATTGGGGAATTTGGTTTGCTGCAGATATTTTTCTAATTCTTGCTTTAATTCTCGAATTTCTTTATCTTTTTCTTTTAATAAGCTTTCCATTTCTTGTTTTGATTGTGCACTTGGGCTTTCAAATATCTGTGATTTTGATCTTAACACTTCATCCAGCCTTTCATTCCATTCTTTTTCTTTTCTCTTCAAAGTATCAGCTAATTTTCTTTTAGTTTCTTCTAATTCTTCATTTAATTCTTTTACATTCTTGCTTGCAGTTTCTGTATCAATTTTTTCTTTTTTTCTTTTAATTTCTAAATCTTGGCACGTAGAAGTTAATCATTTATTATCATTTTCCAGTCTTACAATGTAACCATCTTTTTCTGCAAGCTCTTGGGTAAGTCTATGAATGGTAACTTCTCGTTCACTGTTCATAGAATGCTCAAACATTTCTTCAATTCTCTGAAGCGCGTAGTCTTGACTTAAAGGGTTTTCTCTCATAGCATTGAAAATGTCATCCCCGCATAACTCTTGCAAAAACATTTGAATATTGGAAGAAATGCTTTTAAGTCTTTGGTCATATTGATTACGCAGAGATGTAAGCTGCTCGTTGAGGTCTTTTTCTACAGAGCTGGGATGAGGAGAATAAAGCCCAGGGGTAGGCTCGTTTTGACTGTAAGCTTCTTTGTCAGGACTTAGCATTAAAATATTATTTTAGTAACTAGCCTATGAATATAATCCATAATGATCTCTTATCAAGATAGTTTAAAATTTTATTTAATTTTCCTTGATTTTTATCATAATTTTAAAATTTTAAATTACAATCATCAAAAAATCCTCAAAAAAGGCACAGTCAAATGAAGTTACCCTCGTTACATTTTTGGTCTATTTTTATTAAAATTACTTCTTAAATGGGTGCATGCATATGCAAAGAATCTCACTTAAAGACCCCTCGTAAAGCCCGTATTCTGTCTCATTCAGAATTATGCAAAGATTCCAGACTTGAAAGTAATTGTTATGTAGGTGTCCGTGACAAATATGAATTTCTGAAGGTGTTAGGATATGGGCAATTTGGTACTGTTAGAGAAGCCAGAAAGCTTAGCGAACATCAAAGCGACAAGATGTATGCAATTAAATCTATATGCAAAGATAAGGTCAAAATGAATCTTTTAACAATGAAAAGGGAGCTTGATATTTTGAAACTTGTGGATCATCCTAATATTATAAAACTATACGAAATATATGAAGATGCAAAATACATTCACCTAGTCATGGAATTATGCACAGGAGGTGACATTTTTGACTATATTTTAAATAAGCAGATTCTGACCGAAGAAGAAGTCGGTCGTATCATGAAATGCATGCTGTCAGCTGTTAATCACTTGCATAGCTTAAAAATCTGTCATCGTGACTTAAAGCCAGAAAATTTTTTATTTGCTAGCAATGCTCAAGATGCAGATATAAAACTTGTGGATTTTGGAATGTCTAACAAATTTGGGGAAAATCGTGTTCTCCATACGATGGTTGGGACACCTTATTATGTAGCTCCAGAAGTATTGAGAGGAAATTATGGTAAAGAATGTGATGTTTGGTCATTAGGAGTTTTAATGTATTTTATGCTTTCTGGGACTCATCCATTCCGATCAAATGACGTCAAAACTCTTTTCCAGAAGATTGTGAATTGTGAATATAATTTCGATGATGACAGATGAAAACTAATATCCAAACAAGCCAAAAGCTTAATCCAAAAAATGCTTGTTGTAAACCCCCACCACCGAATTTCTATAAAAAACGCAATAAACCACTACTGATTTGTCTTCCTCGGCCAGCACAACCAATCTCAGCATATAAAACTTGAAATTTTTAACTCAATAAAAAGATTCAAAGCTCCCAGCAAATTATGGCAAGAAACCATGAAAGTCCTCGTCAGAGACTTATCAGAAGAACAAATAGCTGATTTGCAAGCAGCTTTCCAAGATATAGACAGGAGCAAAACTGGCTTTATCACGGCTGATGACATAGCAGACGCTATGAGGAGAAACGGCTACTATTTTGCTAGTGAAGAAATTGCTTCAATAATTGAACAAATCGATTATATAGGAAATGGAAAATTAAATTACACCCAATTTCTTATAGCCGCTATGGATAGAAAAAGGCTTCTTGATGAAGAATCTATGTGAAATACTTTTAAGTATTTTGATGTAAATAATAATGGGTATATTCAAGTAGAAGAATTAAAATTTGCCCTGGAAAAGGCAGGGTGTTATATATCAGATATGGATATGATTGATATTTTGAGTGAATTTCAATTAAAAGCAGGGAATGGGATGAATTTTGGAGAATTCAAAGAAATTATGATGTGTTTTTCTGAAGAAGTGTCTACGTTGCCTACTGAAGCGAATGAAGAGAGAAGCGAAAAAGAAAGAAGGCAAACAAGAAGGCTTTCTCAGAAACGATTAACTGTAAGAAGAGCTACCAATTTTGCTAAAAAAGAAGACTATATTAATAGTTAGTAAAATTAATCCTCAGCTTTTGGCCTATACATCATATTGAAATAAGTTTCTTCTGTAGGGTACACAAAGGAATCTCTTACGCTGAATGGGCAGATTTTTAGGAGATAAGGGAAGGTATTTTCCAATTTTGCTTTTAATGGCAAATCCTTGATGTTTTCTTGGATTTCTCCAGTGATTTTTGGAAGATTTGATAGGTCGGCTGCTCTACAAATTGCTTCAAGAAATTCGACGAAGCTCATCTCCATATGTCGGGATTTGTAAAGTTCGTCAACTTGTGTCATCATAGATTGGGCATAGCAAATATCTATTTCTCTTGTGGCAAAAGTGTCACTAATAAGCTTCGCATCTGTACACAGACTTCTAAATTCATCTAAACTCATAAAAGGTTTTTTACCTGGAAGTGTCTTTTTTCCACTATATCTTTTGTAAAGAGTATCCAATATTATTCTATGGCATTTTAAGCACAAATCGACATCTTCACACACATATCTTTCAAATCTTCATTTATTGGAGTCATACTGAGCAAATATTGGATAAATATGATTTTCTATCATTTTTTTCACTGCCTCTGCAACATTTTCTACTAGCTTGTTTCTGACATATTTATCATTAGCAATTCTCACTAAAACTTCCATAAATTCATATCGACACAACCCATTTCCTGCATTATAGATTTGATTTTTGTCAGGCTGAGAATTTGTAGAATTCCAAGCCACACCTAGGTCAGAAACCAAAAAATATTCATCAAACATATTACATTGGTTTAAAAAATCAATCAAAAGATTAGATCCGATGCAAAAAACGTCATTTCCTCCAATTGCAGAAATGTATTTATAAGATTCTCTGAAATTTCTATACACTTTTCTTAAAACTCCTCTTACTACTTCTTGCTCTTCTGGTTTTTTTACAAAATTATTGATGCGAGTATGTTTATAATCGAATTCAAAGCCATCAACCATCAGTTCATCAGTATCAAATTTATAGTCTTTAAAAAGACTTATAGGCACTGACCATGGAATTCTTTCTAATTCTGCACGTGGGCACTGATATTTACTATGCATTCTTGGAAGGGTATCAAATGGGTTTTTTGGGTCCATAGTTATTCCTTCAGCATTTTTTGTATTCACTGCAGAGATTTCTAATTTATTTTTTCCAACAGTAATTTCTATAGGCTCATCTAGTATGTGAGTATCAATTTCTTTAGAAAGCATATGCTCTTTAAGCGTACTGAAGAAGAATTTAATTTTTCCATGCGGAACTGCTCTGACAGCAACAAAAAACCCTTTTTCATTTTTTTCCATGTAATCTTGTTCATACTCATCACATTCCAAATTCAAAAATATTGGGTCTTCGTCTGCATCCCCAGACGTTCCAGGCGTCCATTTGAATATCATTTCTACCCATTTTTCGCAGATTCAGCAATTTAAATTTTCCTCAGGGTGTTCAGAAGCTCTGGGAGAAGCCCCAATTGCCCTTTGAAAAAAATGAGCCCTTTCTATGCCACTTTGGCCTTCTATAGGTACTATAAAGCCTCGTGAAGTTACCTTGCAGCTGTTCCCAAGCATATGAATTCCTAGCAAAGTGTGGTTATATTTTAGTCCTTCACCTATATTTTCGCATTCTTTCATGTTAAAATAGTTATAGGATAGATCTAAATGCATGAGTGTATGGTTTTTCTTTAAAGCTGCACCAACTTTTTGAGAGATTTCTAGGTCTTGGTTATTACCCATAGCATTTCATGATAAATCGAGGTGTTTTAATCCTTCGTTATTCTCAATGCCTTCAAAAATTTCTTTAGCACCGGGTCCGCGAATTTTATTTCAATGTAAATCTAAAAATCTGATCCAATTATTATACGACAGCATCTCTGCTATATTTTTAGCAGAAATATCACTAATATGATTCTTGGCTAAATTTAGTTTAGTAAGGATTTTATTTTCTGACAAACATTGGCACAGCATAATAACGGATTTATCAGTTAATTTCGTGTTCTCCAAATTTAGCTGCTTTAACACTGATTGATGACTGCTTATCATTTCAATCAGTTTTTCTATTGACTGCTCTCCAATTTTGTTGTCAGCAAGATTCAGATTTTTTACCTTTTTTGTGCCAAGATTCGATATAATTTTACTCGCCCCTTTTTGACTTAATCCGTTTCCTTTTAAGTTCAAAGCTTCTACATGCTTTAGCTTTTCTAGACCTGTAGAAAATGCTTCTGCGTACTTATCACCCATACTATACATGTGAATATCAATAGTAGTTTCTAGTCCTTCTTTTTGGATCATTCCAAATGGCTTAGGATTTAATCGGACTTTATTGATTTCTTCCAGATAAGCGATATTTGAGTTGCTTTCGATATTATTAAATTGGTTTCTTTGAGAAAGCTTGGGGAGATTTTTGTATGAGTTGAAAAAATTTAATCTTTTATTTGGCTCTTCATGATGGCAGGTAAGGTCTATTGAGCCTGTTCTTTGCTTTGTTTTCTTTTTCAAGAATTTTCCAAAGCTTAATCCCAGTTGATCAGTATGACTTGATGGAGACTGGGCAGGTGACAAGAAAGGACTCCGCATAGGTGTAGTAGCAGCAGAAGTTGACAAATTTCTTTGACTTCGGCTTATAAGTGGTAACCGCAATAATCCTTGAGTATCCATTATGTTTGAAACGTTTACAAAAAAATATTTATCATAATAGAACAATAAACTTTTCAATTAATTATTATGGATTTCGAGTTAATTAGCTCACGAACTGCCTTTGCTCTTTCTATGTCTTGGTTTATAATGAGAGTAGCAGTTATAGTCATAACTCCACTGATGCTTCAATATTCCTGCGACGATAACGTGATGCTCTTCCTCCAAATAGTTTTCTACTCAACGATTATCTCTGTGTTTTTTCAAATCATTTATTTTGCCTTCAAATTCACAATTCGGCACTCAAAACTTACTGCGAGGTGTACAAATCGAGCGACTCTGGTGCAGATTTTATATATTGCTTGTGATTATTTGGTCCACGGATTGTTTAGACTTATTATTTTTATATTAGGTGCTGTGTGACTTTTGCAATCAGATGACTGTGACAGTGAGGTGTCTATCTATACTTCTGTTGTAATATTAGGGTATTTTGGGACATGCTGGGTGTTATGCTGGGCTGGATGCTTGTCTGCATTTGTAGCTTGGTGGGATGCACAAACTCTATAAATAAATATTTGGAATAATATGACTTTTGAATAACTTAATATATAATTAATTTTTTGTTTAAGTTAGACTGATAGAAATGGAATCTTTTGATGATCCAAAGTATTATTCCCACGTTTACTCATTTGAAAGAACTCTTCCAAAATATTCACGAATTACCTCTCCTTTAAAACCAAGAGCGCCGACACCACCAAGAGCTTTTAGGACTCTAAATAGAAGAAGATCTTCACAATCTCCTAAAATAAGAACGCAATCTGTAGACTGCAGCCCGACCAGTGTATATGTTTTTCCTGTTCCTTATTCTTTTAGTGTGGCTCTAAGCCAAACTCAAATAAGTCCAAAAAATAAAAAGAGCAAGAAAAACAAGAAAGAGATGGAAATGAATTCTTCTGCAAGCACATTCAGTCCTGTACCTTTTAGAAGAACAAAACCGAAAAGTAAAATTTCAGCTAGAAATAAATCATTAGAAAGACATTATTGATAAAATATTAAATTAATTAACGGACGAATTCTTGTTCAAATAGATAAAAAAACTCTTTCAATTTTGGCTTATTGATAAGAAAAATATGCTCTTTTTCAGCATTCCCTTTGTACCTGAATTTAGGTAGATCATGCACTGAAAAAAGAACTGTAGGCATCACACATATAGACATTTTTCCATCATCATCCATTCCGCGTGCAACAATAAAAGTTACATTAGGTGTTGGGTCAAAATCATAATTTTCACATGCATGAGGCTTCAATGAGCAGCATCTTATATTTGTTTCACTATTTAAAGTAACTTCATCATTTTCTAACCTCAATATTTCTCCTAAATTTCCTTTAAGTTCAAGTTTGTCATGGACTGGAAAAATCCCCCTATAAATAATATTCATTGTCGGCTCTAGCTTTTTATAAGCCATGATATTATAAGTTGCCTTATGAATATTATGAATAATTTCTGCATAATGCCTATTGTCTAGATTTCTATTAGGTACCTTTAGCAAGCGCTCTGGAAATAGCTTTATTTTAGTTTCCTGCTGAATTGCATCAATTCATGCTGGAGAAATCCTTAGCCTGCCCTCAATTTCTTCAAAAATTTCTTTAAAATCAGTGAGTCTTGATTTTAAAGCGTCATTGGCTGGCTCTTTCATGTATGCAGAGATGATGAGATCAATAATCCTATCATGCTGCTTTAGGTTTAAACTTTGAAATGATTTTTTGTGTTTTTCTACCACTGAGTTGTAGATTTGGTTGGCAAGTGAATGTTCTTGAGAGAAAATGAGCCTAAAAATACTTGGCCACTGTAGAGGGCTGCGAATAAGAGGCTTTGTTCCTGTGTGTCTTAGAAGTGCTCTTAACATAATATGAAAATATTCATATAATTAATGAAAATTTAAGTGAGATAATTTACTGATTTTAGGCATGAATTATTTGATTTATCTCATTAAAAAATTATATATTCAATCAGCTATGGCATTGAAATAGAGAGAAATTTTAAGCCGATTTTATATATTTACTTATAAATAAAAAGCAATAAAATTTTCTGATAATATATAGTAAAAAGATTAAAATATAAAGCTCTACTTGCTATATCTTATAACAGCACTCAATAAAACCCCTTGCTTCTCTTACCATAAAAATATGTCAGATAAACCAAGCTCATCATATTTCCAAGATCTAGTCCAAAAATCCAAAGAAGGCCAAGAAAAAGACCCTTACGCTCTTGAAAACTTTGGAGAATCAAAAAAAAAGCCAAGTCGTCTTCTTGCTAAATGGAATCGCCTAAAATCTACTGTTGTAGGAAAAGAAGGGTTTTCAGACAAATTCATACAAGGCTTCAAAATGGGTGGGATTGTCGGAGGAATTTTTGGTTCCCTCTCTGGCATTCTTGCAGCATGAAAAACAAAAAATCCTATTTATATTCCTATATCAGGCGCAATCATGGGCTTATCATTTGGATTTTTCATGGGAGTAGGCTCAGTAGTCAGAAGTGACAATGAAATCCTTGATACAAATCATTATGAATTACTAAAAATAAACGAGGAGTGGCAAATGAGAGTTTTAGAAGCAGATTGGAAGAGAAAATACAGAATCTAATAATTATCAAAAAATTATGAGTTAAAATCTGCTGATAGATGAAGCCCAGATGAGGCAATTCCGGTAGTTTCTGGCATATGGTTGATCATAGTTTGTCCAAATGGAGGAGGCGGCATTCTTTTTTTCTTTTCTACACGTTCAATGAAAGGCCGATCTCGAGGTCTTTTCAAAGAAGAACTTCTTTTTTCCCAGAGTTCTTTAACTGATGCGAATGGGTCATCTTTTGGTTTTTTTATTTGGTCGGCATAGAGTCTCCAAGCTTCTTTATCAGATGGGTGTTTTTTGGGAATTTTGTCAGGGACAAAAGCTTGTTTAAATGGAGGGTTAGTGCCCCATTGCTTATTTTTTAAGATTGATATATTGAATTTTTCTACTGGGTTCATTTCTTCTGTTTCTTCAATGGTTTGGCCGTATTGTAAAATCCTATCTTTATTGGATGCGTTGGATCGTGGCACTTTTATTGATTTGCTTTCTGTTAAAGATTCTTCTTCTGAGAGCTCTTCAACGTCGTGATTTGGTTCTTCGAAATCTGGGATGCTTTCTAGTAAATCTTTTTTGCTTTGTGTGTTGCTTCCTGGCTTATAAGACTCTTGGCTGCTTCTTGGAGATCTTTTATCACTCGTTATGTTCAGATTATCTGCAATATTCGGTAATGTAGGATTTGGCCTATGTTCTGAAAGTGTCCTATATTCTCTCCTGGTCATTATTTTTAACTCTCCTCCTCCCATTTGGTGGCCTGGGTATTTAGTTCTTCCTCCTTCTATTATAGACACCCCTGTGCTTAATTTTATAGTATCAAAAATAGGTGGCGCTACTGATGTTACATTTTTTACCCACTCTTGTTCTTGTGCTGGGACTTGTTTTCTTGCCTTTACAATAGAAAACTCTTTGGTTTGGTCTTTTTTAGGCTTTTTTTGATCTTTGGGGTTTTCTTCTATTATAGAAACAGGAAGAGTGTATTTTACTACTAATGCAGTAGGAGGAATTGTGTCGTATTTCAAGGGATTTACAATCACAATTTTGCCTTTGTTGTCATATGTAAACGTTTTATTTTTTAAATCTTCAGCTTCTCTTACAATTTTTTTCTCTTTTTCTTCCTCTTCTTCTTTTCTTTGTCTGATTCTTTCTCTTTCTTCTTTTTTTCTTTTCATTTCCCGTTCTTTTCGCTGTCTCATTTGTTCTTCTTCCTCTGAAATTACTTCGTTTTCTTGTTGAATAGGAATTGGTTGGCCTTTAGTTTCATCAATAACTTCTCCTTGCATTCCTCTAAGTGTTTTAGTTAATTTATTGACTTGAGTAAAAGCTGATCTACTGGATTTGAAGCTTTTTACACTTTTCATGTCAGCTGGAACTTGTTGAGTTGTTGTTTCAACTGAAGGCATTTTTATCTTTCTTTTGACAGGGATGGAGTTTCTAGCCCACGTATCTATTTTACAAGGAATCGGCTCTTCCTCTTCTATTCAAATTTCTGGATCTCCCAGATCATGCCTGATATAATGAGCTTCCAAAGTGTTTGCCACTATAGACTGGAGATTTTGAACTGCAAAAGAAACTGATTTTTGCTCGATGTAGTGGTCATAGAGAATTTCTCCTCCTAAAGAGTATATGCTCTGTATTACTTGATATGCAGCAATTTCAGCGAAATCAAGGTTATCTTGAATATGGGAAGCTGGGTCTTCCATTTTATCAAATATTTTAAACTGAAGGAAGAATCATAAAGAATTACAAATATCTTGATTCAATAAAAGCTAATATTATCTCTTATCTAATTTCATTTATGACGTATTAATATAATACCAACATGAAATTAATTATAACTCTTCTTTGAATTATCTCGACTTTTGCAAATCTTGATAAATGCAAACAATCGCTGGAATCTGACGCTGCAGCAATTTTACAATTTTTGACTGGAAATGTGACAAGTCTTTCTCCAGTGAAAAGATTATATTATTCAGGGAGAGATAGTAATGATTTAGGGTTATATAATTTATGCTTAGGTGTAGAAAATTCTCAATATCTTCTGCTGAGAACGCCAATGGATATTTTAGAAATATATTTAGGATTGTGTGTCCCTAAAGACTGTGACGCAGAATCAATTAAAGAGCTTATTCGAGGATCTTCGACTCCTCATTTGGATTTGAGCATTCTCAAAGCTTCTAATATAAATTTCGAAATAAACTCCCCAACAGAGCACAATTTGTCAATATTTGGAGGATTTGTGATAGCTATTACATTTATTCTTGTAATTCTTGTATTTATTGGGACGTTGGTTGAGCATTTAAGTAAGCCAAAAAAACAAAAAATAATAGAAGAAGAAAAAGAAATCATGGTTGAACTCACAGAAAAATCTGAAATGGTGGATATTTCATTGAATTTCCCCCAAAAATCCCATATTTTATCGCCAAAATTGAAATATTTTTTGATTAATTTTTCTGTGATAAAAAATTGGGAAAAATTATTTGATACAAAATTTAATGAAAATTTAAGGATTTTTGATGGGATTAGGGTAATGAGCTTGGGATGGGTAATTCTTGTACAAGTATTTTTAGCAAGAGTACAATGGGCTGTAATAAATGCAGAGGATATCCCTTATATATTTGGATGGGCTAGTACTGCTTTTGATTATGGAGGATTCTATGCAGTTGACACTTTTGTGTGGATTTGTGGATTTTTTATGGGATATTTATCCCTCAAAGAAATTCAAAATTTTCCTAAAAGCTTCAGATGGGGCTTCAAGACGTTTGGAAAAATAGCAAAAAAAATGCCAGCTTACATTTTTATGTTAGCTTTTGTAATTTCTGTAGTCCCTGCAATGGGTTCTGGGCCAAATTGGCATTTTGTTGACGAATATCTCACTAAAGACTGTGAAAAATATTGGTGAACAAATTTATTTTTCTTAAATAATTTCATCCCAGGTGGCACAGGCAATCATTGTATAAGCCAAACGTGGTATATTGCCTCAGAATTTCAGCTATTTTTATTCGGAATTCTTTTTATCACATTTTATTGCTATTATCCCAAAAAATTCTCATGGATCCTTGCATCCTTGGTATTTTTATCTGAATTTGTCCTGAGGATAATTCTTGCTGCTGAATATGAAATTTCTATAGCTTTTGTAGCAGAAAAAAACGTGGAAAACGAAACTAACCAAATTTTCTTTGTCAAGCCATATTGTAGGGTTACTGTATATTTATTTGGATTTTTGTGTGCGATAATATTTTTGCAGAGTAAAAGTGACAGAATTTTTGATGGATTTGGAAAACAAATAGTGGGGATTTATCAAGAAAAAAGATATGGGGCAGTTTTATCGTTTTTGATAGGGCTTGGGATACTTAACATACAGATTTTTGGGCAAATGCCGTGTTATTCTGACAAAGATAACGATTTTCAAGGATATTCAAGGACAGGAAATATTCTTTCTTTTGCTACAAATGGGTTTTTTATCGGATTATCATACAGTATGATGTTTCTTCCTTTGTTATTAGACTATCTCTCTATAATTTCCACAATTTTAAGCTGAAAAGGCTGGATTCCTTTCTCAAACCTAACATTTAGCACTTTTCTTGTGCATTTGGCTGTAGTTTACGGTCTTTTTTCAGCAGAAGAATACGGGTATGTTTTCACAACCCTCAATCAGTTTTCAGATTTTATTTATATTCTATTTTGCAGTTACTTTTTCGGGCTGATTCTCTATTTATTAATAGAAGCTCCATTCAAGAATTTTTTATCAAATCCCCTCTCAAGACCCCAAAATACCCAAGATGAGCCATTACTATTAGTTAACCCATAATTCTATTAATAATCTAATCAAGTGGATTTTCATATGGAGGGACTTGTCTGATTGTTTTCTGTTCTAATAAATCTTGGTTTTCTTCTCTGAGCTTTAAAGAATTTTCGTAGCGTTCTTTTTCTTTCTTTTCACGGCTTAATTGGAGGTTGGCATCCCTTGTTGAGGATTGCATCATTCTTTTCTTGCTTTCCAAGTCATCTTCAAGAAGACCTCTCATTCTGTTTGCCTGTTGGGTTTGAAAGGCATATTGCCTTTCTTCCTCTTCTTCTCTTCGCTTTTTTTCTTCGTTTTCTCTCTTTTGTTCTTCAATCCACCTCTTTTGAGTTTCTTGCTGTGCTCTTTTCCTTTCTTGATAATGCAAATCTTCCCCATCAAATATACGGCAGCCAGAAATGCCGTTGCGATCTTGTGGATGCCCTTCAATCCAATTTTCCTTGGTTCGCTTCATATTTAATAACTGACATATAAGAAATTAAATTTAAATAAATTTTATTTATCTGCGACGTTGAGCAGGCTCTGTATAATCGCCACCCCAGCCTTTTTGATAGGATTTATTTTCAAAATTCCAGGAATTTTTCATCATAAGTTCGAAATAGCGGTCATCGTCTATAGAAGCGGAGACATGGGAATAATACTCAAGGAATTCTTCAATGGTAACTCTGTGGTCGCGGGTGTCTTCTTTGTAGAGAGCATGGTGGGTTTCAAAGGTATCTAAAAATTCACATAATACTTCGTCTTCAGTCTTTTTTCCGGTTCTTACATCAGGATGTGAATCTGCCTTGTAAACTCCTTTGAGATCTTCTAAGTCTACAATTCCGTTCCCATTCCTATCAAGCTTATTATAAGCTTGTATAATTAGCTGTTTCCTAGCATCGTTAAGTTCTCCACGCAATCTATGGATAAATTCTTCATAATCAATAGACCCACTTCTATCGACATCTATATAATTAAAAAGCCTTCTTGCATCTTCATCTCCTAAATCTAGCCTATAATCATTTACAGCTTTTTTAAACTCATTGAAATCTAAATTTTTGCTGCCATCGTCATCCATGATTTTAAACTGACGTGCAAGGCCTACAAAGCCTCGAGCTCCACGTGATGATAATTTTTCCTTTAAGAGATCAAAAAGCTGGTTAATTGACTTCTTAATAGGAGAAGACGAACCTTGTTTTTCTGTCGTATATACTTGAGGTTGTCCTGGCCAACTTGGTATCCCTGCAGCTTGCATGCCATATCCAGCCGATAAGTCTACATCTCTATTCGGCCTCAAACTTGTAGAATAATCCACTGGCTCATCACTAGTCCCAAAAGGTGCAGTACTCGCCACAGTTCCCCCTACCGTACTCGGATGATGAGTCGCATTATAATGCTGCTTGCTATTCGGTGAAAAATCTCTCGCAGAAAATTTCCCAGCCCACGCATCTCTTTTCGGTCCATCCCCATGAAGTTTCCAAGCATTATTCATCATAAGCTCAAAATACCTATCATCGTCAATACTCGCAGAAATATTTGTATAATATTCTTCGAATTCTTCCTGTGTCACTCTTCTATCTCTTTGTGACAAATCACTGATATTGTGATGAGTTTCAAAGGTTTCTATGAATTCTCCTAATACTTCATCTTCAGATTTCTTGCCTGACCTGACGTCTGGATGTCTGCTTGCGTCATAAACTCCACGGATATCGTCAATATCGATAATTCCACTTCTGTCTCTGTCAAGTTTCATCCAAGCTTGCGCGACGATTCCTTTGCGGAAAGGATTAAGAGGTCCACGGATGCCAACAATAAGTTCATCATAGTCAACTGAGCCACTTTTGTCTTTGTCAAGATTGCTAAAAAGCTTTTCTATGTCATCTTCAGATATGTCTACCCTAAAATCTTTGCAAGCTTTTTTGAATTCGTATAAGGATAAACTGTGAGAGTTGTCATCGTCCATGATCTTGAATTGACGTTGGATTCCTATTATTCCACGAGCTCCTCTTGTGGCTAAAGCATTGCGAAATCTTTCGAATAGAATTTCTGCACTTTTGGAGAGAGAGGGAGTTGGGTTAAATGAAGGTTTTGATACCTTTGCAGGGGCAGAGTCTTCTTGTCTGTTAGAAGCTTTTAAAGGAGCTCGCTTAGGAGCTTCATCTTGTACATTTGACCATGATTTATTTTTCGTATATTCTGGTGCTTCTGTTAATTTCCAAGTGTTGTTCATCATCAGCTCAAAATATTGGTCGTTGTCTACACTGGCAGAAATATTGTTATAATATTCCAAAAATTCTTCTTGAGTTACTCTTTGGTCTCTAACCCCATCAATATTGTGATGCATTTCAAAAGTTTCTAAAAATTCACCTAAAATTTCATCCTCTGTTTTTTTGCCGCTTTTTACATCAGGATGTCCTTTGGCGTTATATACATTTCTGACATCATCAATATCGATTATCCCTGATCCATCTCTGTCAAGCTTATTAAAAGCCTTTTTAACTAAATTTACCCTAAATGAGTTCATAGGGCCACGGACTGCTCTTAAGAACTCATCATAATCTATACACCCAGACCGGTCTCTGTCAATATAGTTAAAACTTGCTTGGAGTTCAACTTCATTTAGCTCGACTCGGAAGTCTCGAATTGCTTTAGAAAATTCTTCATATTCAAGAGTTTTGGAGTTGTTGTCATCTATTATCCTGAATTGACGAGCCAAGCCTAAAATGCCTCTGGAACCTCTTGCTACTAGTCTTTGTCTGAGTTTTTCTAAAGCTTGCTCTGCTTCTAGCTGTGCAGCATTGCTATAACCGCTTTGACCCAAAGCACGACCAGTAGCACTGTCAGGGCCAAAAACAGAAGCTGCGAATTCCTTATAATCTAGTGCTCCAGAACGATCAGCGTCATATATATTGAAAAGCTCAATAATCTGTTCTGGGTCCTGGACAATAATTCCAATCTTTTCTATTGCTTTTTTCCATTCATCTAAACTAACTGTTTCTGTGTTGTCTAAATCAAAATATTTGAAAGCTCTGATTAATACAGTTTCTTCAGAGACAAAAGCTGTTGATTTTTGTTCAAGCTTCTCACGGAGCTGAGATTCAAATTGACTTCTTATTTTTGCCATTTAAATTTATAAGTTTAACGTAAACTTTTGAAACTAAAGAAAATATCATAAAGAAAATATTTAAATAATTAGGAAGATTTTCTAGTTATATTTCAAGCAGAAAAAGGCAAAGCAAAAACAAAAAATCTAAAAAATCTAAAAAATTGTAAAAATTAAAATGACAGTTTCTAAAATATTTGAAGTGGATTAATAATAAGATAATATTAAATCCTTTTAAGCTTTGCTATGAATTTTGATCTGATTTTAACACAGATAATGCATGGAATATATAATTAATATGGGAATTTGCCTTACAACTCTTTATTCAGCTTACAAAAATGATCTCATGAAAAAGCATATCATATCAAGTGAAAAAATCAACAACCTATGTGTCAGATGGAGGAAACTAAGAGCTCCAGAAACAATGACCCCGAATGAATTCCAAAAAGCTATCATTCAAAATGACGACATCAAGCTGAATTATAAAAAATTTTATGACACAGGCTTAGAAATAGAAGTAATTGAATTTCTCACTGGGCTAATTATTTTAAGCAATGGAAAATTGGAAGATAGACTAAAAACTTTATTTTCTTTATACTGTTTTGAAGACCAATCCACTATGACTCCTGATGAGTTTGGATTTTGCATTGAAAAGTGTTTAAGAGCTATTTGCAATGTGGGAGAAATCCAGTCTCCACCTACTGAGCCTCTTGATATCGACGAATTCAAAGAAAGAATCTGCAATGGCGAAGCCATTGACTTCCAAACTTTCAAACAAATAATTTCTGAAGAATGTTTTAAATTTTCTGAAATTTTTGAAAAATCTTACGTTTATATGAGAAAAATTTCCACAATTTTAGTAGAAAATCCTTTCCCTGTTATAAATTACTTGCAAAAAGGTGGATTATTTTTAGGAAAATATGAGATTATAGAGACACCGAATTTAATTGAAGAAATTTCATCTATTTATAAGCAAAAATACAAGCATGCCATGCTAGACGTAAAACCTATGCTTGGCCAAGGCAAATTGACATTTGAACTTATATATGTCGCAGGCATCCAAGGCGATAAAAATTTTCGCCAAAACTATTTCAGAGAAATTGTTTTAAAAAATAAAATTACCAGTGAACAAATTCATGAGTTTGGCGAACTCCCAGGTGGTTTACTATATAAAAGAATTTCTGACATAGAAACCACCCAAATGACACTTAAAGAATATTTTTCATTAAGAATAAAGCAAAGAGAAAAATCAAAAAAAATCGAAAAAAAGACTGCTTTGTTCTGCATGAATGAGTTAGAAACAATTGAGCTTGGCTTAGAACTCCTCGATAAATTGGAAATTCTTCACAATATCCACGTCGTCCATTCCAATATAAACCCTTCTTCTATCTACCTAGTTGACCAAAACATTCATAATCTTGCTTTTCTTGACTTAGAACTTGCTATATGGGACACCCTAGAAATTTTAGGTGTAGAAAGCCCATATTTTCAACAACTTCCTGAAGACAAATATGACATAACTTTTCGTGATGAAAATTTCTTATCCCCAGAACATAAAGAACTAGCTGAAGAATATAGGAGAACTTCAAGAATTCCTAAACAAGAAATTACTGCACAATGTGATATATATAGCATTGGAGCTATTTTATATAATGCACTTACAGGGAAAAGCCCAGATAATTTTAGTATTATGACTTCTGTTCACCCAGACCACCAAGGACAAAGAGAGCTGCTTGGGGAATGAAATTGTCCAAAATTATTGAACAATTTAATGGTTTCTAATGGAATGTGCAGCTTTTTGCTTAAAATTTTAGCAAAAGATTTGAGGATTCGATATAAAAATATCAATGAGGTAAGAAATGATTTAATTTCACTGAAAAAAGATTTGGAGTCAATCCCAGAAGTTTTGATGGAAGGGTTAGAACATATAGAAATAAAAGACAATCAGATTTTCCATGAAGATTATGTGCTTGATTTAAGGAATTTTGATGTAAATGATTTTACTTTGGAGTATTTAAATAAGTTTATATTGGAATCCAGAATCCCAAATATCAGAATTTTTGGTGGCTGTTTGCCACTATCTGCGATAAAATCAAATAGAATTGATATCCTGGATCTTTCTAACCAAAAATTGTATACGGAAGAATTAATTGTATTGTCACTGTTTTTAGAAGCAAATACTCAGCTGAAAGTTATTAATTTATCAAATAATCCTTTGGTAAGCCGTCATGAAACAAAAAAGCCTAGAAATCCAGCATCTAATGATAATAGAGTTACTGAATATAGCCTGCAAAAATTTTTGGAATCTTTAAATACAAATGTAGAGCTGATTGAATTTAGAGTGGCAAAGGTAGAAATTGGGCCATATTTCGCACAGCAACTGTGTTTGCCAATAGCGAAAAATAATAAATTAGAAATATTGGATTTGGGATTTTGTAAGCTGCAAGCGGATGGGATTCGAGACATTTGTGAGGTTTGTCAGCAGCTAAAATTTTTAAATACTCTAAGTTTAAGCGGAAATATGATGGGTAATGAAGGAGCTCAATATGTAGCAAGACTAATAGAAAATAGCGCTACCCTTGTAGAGGTTGATTTGGATAATAATGAAATTGGAAATGTTGGTGCTGAGTCTATAGGGCATGCTTTGACTACAAATTTCGTTATTTTGAGGCTTAATATTGAAGGAAATGATATAGAATTTAACGAATCAGAATTTATTACTCAGAGTGTAAGCTTTAACAGCCATTATAACAAGTTAAAGACGAGAAATGAAAAATTCGGGGAATATGGGCATAATTTGATAGCGGAAAGTTTGAAAAAATGAATTGAATCGCATAAGTTTGTAACTGAAAAATTGAGAGCAAGGTTGCATAAATGTGAGGATGAAATTGATACGAAATTGGCTGAAATTTTGTTGGATTCGCAAGGAAATTTGAATTTGAGGCCAATTCCGCTGAAATATACGTATAATCCTGGAGAAGGAACAGTTCATTTCGAAACAGGGAAGCATAAATAAATTATTAATAGATTTAAATACGAATTAATAAATCAAATTATTGCCTTAATAATGCCTTTGAAAATAAATTAAAACCAATATTATATAAACAATTTTGCTTATTACTCTCTAATAAATTCTCAAATAAATTCACATGAACCGAAATCGCAAGAAAATCTCTCAAAAAAAAATCACCCCGCTTACCTCTCCTCGCCCTCTCGGTTCTTCAGCCCGTCTTTCTACCAAAGGCTACTCTGAAAGCTACCGTGAAATTTGTGCAGAAATTCACGTCACACCAAGCAGTCACATTACTTCAAATTTACGAAATTGTGAACTAAAATTAAACGTAGATGACTTAAAAAATTCAGATTTAAAATCAATCCAAGCATCCCTTCCTGCATTCCACCTTTTGCGAAGAATTTATGTATGAGGCCAAAATTTTTCTGATTTAGTAGTATCAAATGATGATATTTCTTATTCACATTCACGGTCTATTGTGCCTTCAGCTTCTGAGCCATTTCTCAAGGTAAAATCGCCGAAGAAGTTTTATTTAGTCCCAAATCCTCAGGATAAATCTGATTCAGAAATACATATAGATCCAGGAACAGTTTGCAATAGTAGAAACAGAAGTTTTAATGCGAAAATATTGAAATCTTTGGCATTGAATATGATAAATAATACGGCTATGACAGATATAAAGCTGATTGGACTTAAAATAGGGAAAGAAGGCTGAAATCTTTTGGCGGAAGGATTGGATGGACAGTCACCAATAGTAAATCTACAAATAAATTTTTGTAGGCTCAAAGATGAAGATTTAAGCGTGTTAATCTCTCCATTAATGAAAAATAAAGCAATAAAAATTTTGGATTTATCCAGCAATGAGCTTGAAGAAAGCTGTGGATATGAAATCGGAAGAATTATCAATATGCAAAGAGAAAGAAGAGACCACGATATGTGAATAGCTGGACTAAGAGGAAATCAAATAGAAAATTACAGCAAAGAAGGCTTAGAAGAGCTTAATTTGAGCAATAACAAGCTTAAAGATAAAGCAGTCTATGATTTATGCCACACATTTTACCATGATAGTGTATTAAGATCTCTCGATTTAAAAAAAAATAAAATTACTTTTGAAGGGATTAAAGAAATTGTCAGCCTTTTGTATTCAAATTCTACCATATTGTTTTTAGATATAAGAGAAAACGTGAATGATGAACAAACAGGAATTTTAAAAGCTGTCATTTCTAAGCTCAGGAAAAATTTTTCATCATATAGACGTGAAAACGCAAGTGAAGAAAAAATAAGCTGGGAAATAAAATTAATGAATCTTCAGCAATCAGTCGACCCAATTTTCATAAGCGAGCCAAACAGCCCAAAAAATGAAAAACCATCCAAAAAGGTGAATTTCAGAAAAGATTCATCAGATTCTGAAGAATATCGAAGTGACGCTCTTATAAATAAATATAATATCAAACCAGAAGAGGAATTGCCAAGTCACGAAAGTAGCAGCGATAGCGAAAGCGAAGATTATATAAAACCAAGGCAAGGATTAGGAAGCGAGCATCCTCCACTCCAAGAACAAAGAGAAAAAATTCACAGTGAATGCTCACAATGTCTTGAATACGAAAGAGCATTATTTAAAGCGGAAAGCAACTGCGTCAATTTAAACCTAGAAAACGCAAATTTGAAAAAACAAATAGAAGTTTTGACAAAAAATGAAAGAAATCAGCAATCATGGTCGAATTCTGCGATAAGTAGAGTAGAAGGGCAGGTATATATTCCTCAGCCTGAAAGCATTTCAGTTACTAATGCAAGTGTAAGATTTATTTAGAAGCATGTACAAGGAGGGACTGGGGATGATCGTGGAGTCTTACAGAGAATTGAAGCTATGATGTCAGAATTAACAAGATTGATGGATGTTTTAGAAGTTTCGAATAGACCTGGAAATGCGCAGAGTTCTATGCTTTAATTTAAAAGAATATTTAATTATTATAAAAATCCAAAATATTTTGTGGAAAAATCAGCTCAATATCGAAAAAATAAAATTTAATTAATTCATAAACGCCTTTTATCTACATTTTTATACAAAAATTTACCAAAATTCTTTATTTTAATATAATCTATCTAAATTTAATATCTCATTATCCATAATCTTATCTCATAAATTCAGTTACAACTGATATAAAATCCATTAATAATCCATATTGATTTTTTTACAAATTTATCTTAACTAGATTTGATTCTACTAGTAATTATTATTTTCTCTATAAATTAGAGACTCCTCAATGATAAAGAAGAACAAGGGGTTGAATTTCACAATTGGGAGAAAAACTCTTTCCCCACTACCACCAAACAGTACAATATCTCATGTAACCCCTAGACTGCGCCGAACCAGCCTTTTCCCCATAAACAAAAAATCAATTCAGCGTAAAGTATCGCTTGAACAGT
>CATKHM010000220.1:0-27375 GCA_949751825.1 Blepharisma undulans
CCCTACCACCCTAACACCCTAACACCCTAACACCCTAACACCCTAACACCCTAACACCCTAACACCCTAACACCCTAACATCCAGCGTGCTTTTATGGCAAAAAAACTGAAAGCTACTTAAATCTAATATTTTAACTGAAAACTTGTAAAAGCTATATAATTGCATATACTCGACTAATTAAACAAAGTTTTGATAGATATATGCTAATAAATAATGGTTTAGTTATAAAAGTGTTTTAAATTTAATTGAATATGACCCTTGAAAGCATGACTAAATACGAAATATCCATATTGGATAATCCGTTAAAAATAAGTTATAAACATTTTTAAATTTAAGAAGAGCATAAACCCCTTAGAAGGCGAAGCATTCTCGCATTTCTATTTGCTTAAAGATTTTAAAAATCTCAGAATCACGTCAGAATTGAGTGCCTTCTTTGGATTGGGCAAAAATGGTTCTTTGATAAGCTTGAAAATCAAAGATAATCTGAAAATTCATTTAGAGATATAAAAGAGAAGAATGTAAAAATTGAAAAGGCAAGATATTGTGGGATTCAAAGGTTGAAGCAAATGATTTTTATGTGAGATGTGTTTTTGAAGCTCTTTTAAAGAGAATAAAGAAATTAAGGATTGATTTGAAAATCAAGATTTCTTAATAAAAGAATGAAAGACAAATCTTAAATATCAATTGACGTTTATTTGGATTTCAATATTATAAAACTGAAGAAAAAGGTGAAATATCATAGTTCAAGTTTTAACTATTGATTCAGTTTTATTTGAAATTAATTAGCGAATGCGGAATAAATTAAACTTGAATTATAGCCAAATTTATCATGCTCGGCATTGACCTAAAAGAAAAAAGCTGGAGAATATTTAAAAACCTTCATTGTAAATTCGCTTCCCTTTGGGTAATTTTTCTTAAGATTTGCACAAGTTTGATTTTGTACTTTTACAAAAAATTCCTGATTAATTTCCAGAAATTTGAGCATTTCATTCTAATTTACTCAAAAATAAATTGAAAAATTTCAAGCTTACATATTTTATAGAACTATTTTTTAAGAAAATATGAAGATAGCTTGCTATTAAGGCATTTCAGCTTCAAAAAGAAGAAACTTAAATATAGGTGTTCAAATGGTAGCTATAAATTGATTTATAGATTCAAAAGTCAATAAAACTACTTAAATTTGGCTATTTTTAGCTTATTAAATATCTGTTGACGAAACTAAAAGATCATAAAAATAAATTCAATTTATAAGACAAAAAGAATGGTACTTTAGGACTCATTAAATGAGGAGATTAAAATAAACAATCTTTGATTAAAATAAATTATAAATATATGCTGAAGATAAATAAAGTAAATTCCATGAAAAAGTAACTATTTTTAAATTCTTAAAATAGATTATAAGCATTTTAGATAGAAAGAAAGCCAATCAATTATCTTCCATTTCTTATCAACATATTAAAGTGAGAAAAAATATTTCAACGATTTTTGGTTTTTTGCAGGATCTATTCACAATAGCCTTTAAAATGAAAAGTTAAATATTGATAAAGGAGAGGTGATGCAATTAAAAAAGAATAAATAATGATAAACTATAATACCATTATTTTAATGAACTTAAATGAGGAATGATAATGAATTTTTAAACGAAAAAGTTAAGGCGAAATTATATAATTTCAATGATCCCTGCTTACAGCTTTAGGTGGAGTGATACTGTTGGAAGTAATTAATTAAAAAATTTTAATTTTAAAATTGTGACCACTATAAGAAGTATTTGAGATGAAGTCAATATAATAACGCTATGGTAATATATATAAAATAAAAGAAATATTTATAACAACTCTTCAATAAGTTTTTAAATAATACCTCAAAAATTAATGTTAAAAAGTGAATCTTCAGACATATTGAATGATCCGTTAAAAATAAGTTATAAACATTTTTAATTTAAAGAATGATTTGTATCTTTTCGCATTTCACAGAATCTGAGCTTTCTATTGTGATCACGATTTCAAAGTTTTGAGAATTATCATAGAATTGGCTATCTGCTCTGAATTGAATAAAAATTTCCCTTTGAAACGCCAGAAACCCGTTATCCATTAAGAAATAAGTATCAAAAATGCAAATAATTAATTCAAAAATACAACAAAAAATTTGAAGTCAATAGAAAGTCAAGATAAAACAATATAATATTAATTAAAAACTTGAAAATTTTTACTTTAAATATTTTTTGAATAAGCTATATCATAATAAAATTTTACAATCAATGACAGCTTATGGCTCGATGATTAAAAATTCTTTCAACAATTAGGCACTACTTATAAAAGCTTTATAGTTTAATAAGTTGTCAACTAAGGCTTAAAATTCAAAATGAAAGTTTCATTAAGAAACATCCATATTAGATAATCCGTTAAAAATAAGTTATAAACATTTTTAAATTTGAGATCATTGCCATCTATTATCAAGACAACAAAATTCATTGTTTGATTGACTTCGGAATTTTGAAATTTTGAGAATTGTCATAGAATTAAGTTTCTGGTTTTAATGAAGAAAAATCCTTCCATGAAATCTCAAAATTTATCAAGAGATAAGTAAAGAGAGCTTCATAAGTGCAGCGAAGAAAGAATGAGCTGATTTAGAAGTATAAAGGCAGAAATTTATTATGTTGTACATATTTTAGAACCTATTGAAAAATGAGGAAGATAACTAAAGGTTTAGGTGAGTTTGCTGAAACCTTTACAAAGAATAAGACATTGGTTTCATAGAATGAATTGATCATGCTCACAAAAAAACATGCTAGACCAACGATAGAGCAAAATATTCTATTGAAGAGTACACACTGATTGATTTCTTTTAAAAAGATTTCAAAAATATAGAAAAAGACAAACGATTCTTAAATCAGATTTTAGTCAGAAAAAATATAAGGAGAAATAACTTTACAAGTTTTAAGAAAGAAAAAATAAAGACAAAAAAGGTTTATTGATAATTAATTCATTCTTGCAATATTTATAATAAGACTCTTGATATTAAAATTTTAAAAATACCTCTATCTATAAGAATTACTCTGCTGAAAGATTAAAAAAGTCTGATAATTTAACCCAATCTCGTCAAAGCTATATAATTATATAGATTTAGTTAATTTAATAAAGTTTTATTTATAAAAATTAAAAAATATTCTAATTTTGCAAGTATTACTTATAATGTGATTTTTAAATTTGATTGAATCATCATATGATGCATTAAAATATTAATTTTTAAATTTGATGAAATATCTATATTGGATAATCCGTTAAAAATACATTAGAACATTTTTAAATTCAAGAAGTGCTATTCTCACCGTGATATTGGCATCAAGTTGTTAATATCCATCATAGAATTTGAGTGCTTACTTTTAATTTAATGCAAATAATTGTTTGAAAAGCTAGAGAAACTATAGGAACATGTAAAATTCATTCAGAGAAAAATAAAAATATTGCATAAATACAATTGAGAAGTTGAAAATAATGAGGCAAATTATTCTAATTGTCTGAAAGATATTTGTTTTGGATCAGGAAATCAAAAGTTTTATTTGAAATAACTGATTTGTATATAAAAGAACTGAAGCTTCATATAAAACAATAAATGGTGCAATATAAATAAGCCATAGACAAAATGAGAAAAGTGTTAAATGTTTCAATTCAGGTACCAATTATTAATCGATTTTATTTGTAAGAAATCAAATATAACAAATTTATAACTCTGCCTAAAATAAAAAGTGGATTAGTCAGCATAATTGCATAATTCCAATAATGAGAAATGTTAAAATTAAGATAATAAAGATTAAATAAGCGAATAATGCTTAAAAAGACTCTACTTATGCTATTATGCAACCCCCTAAAGATTAAAGTTAAAATTGGAAAAGCCATATTGAAAAGCAAGAAAACCAATTTTTTGAAAGAATAAGGCAAAAAGCAACTATAGTAATAATAAAGCTAAGCACTATGTGTCTCGAAGTAATTGTCAGCATTGCAACTGAATAAAGCTTAATATAATCCGCTTGATAGATTAAATTTATGCAGGAAGCGTTTTAAAGCAAAAAATTCAAGAAATGCTCAAATCCAATATTTTAACTGAAAATTTGTAAAAGCTATGAATCTCAAAAATTAATCTAAAGTATAATTAAATATGAAATATCCATATTGGATAATCCGTTAAAAATTAGTTATAAACATTTTTAAATTCAATCAAGATATACTTCTTCCAGAAGGCCAATATCTTTGGCATCCTATTGACTTGAAGATTTTTAAAATTTCAGAATCACGTCAGAATTTTAATTCCTTCTTTGAATCAGATAAATTTGTTATTTGATAAACTGGAAACATTATGGACTCTCTGAAAATTCATTTAGTTATACACAAGACCAGTGTAAAAACTTGACAAGGGCAGGATATTATTGATTTCAAAGGAAAAAGCAACAACAAGTTAATAAAAGATATGTTTTTGAAGCTTTTGTAAAGAGGATAAAAAAATGAAGGTCTTGCTCAAATCCCAAGATTTCTTCATAAAAGAACAGGAGCTAAATTTAAATAGCAATTGAATCTTATTTTCAATTCAAATATTATAAAAGTAGAGAAAAATCTTAAATATTGCAATTCAAGCTTTAACTATTGATCAATCTTTATTAGAAATAAGAAAGAGAAAGCCAAATAAATTAAGCTTGAATTATAACCAAACTAGCATACTCAGCATCGAGCTAAAATTTTAAAAGCAAGAGACTCTAAAAGATATATCTTGATAATTTACACATTTTTGCATGATAGTTGCTACGATTTGTGTAAGTTTGCTTTTATACTTGCTCAAAAATTTTCTATTTTATTCTCAGAAACTTGATTTGAGATTCCAATTTAGTCAAAATAAATCAAAAATTCTAAATACACGATTTTTATAGAATTGGTTTTTGAGCAAAAATTGATATTAGCTTGCTATGAAGGCATCTCAGAAATCAAGAAGAAATAAATTTAATATATATGCTCAAATGGTAGCTAGAAATTGATTTATAGATTCATCAATCCATAAGCTACCTAAATTTGGAAAGTTTCAACTTGGTTTTTTCATTGAAAATCTATTGAATAAAGAACCCAAAAAGACAAATACAATCTAAAACAAAGAGAAAGATAATTTTTGGACATATCAAATAAAATATATTAAAATAAACAAAATTCGCTTATTTAAAGGTTAAAATTATGTTATACAATATTATAAAAAGAAAGAAATCAATTGTCTTCCATTTTTATAAACATATTAAACTAATAACGAAATTTCAACGATATTTGATATTTTGCTGGGATCTATTCACCATAGTCTTTAAAATACAAAGTTATTTATCGATAAAGGAGAAGTGGCGCAATTAACAAATGAAATAAAGAATGAAAATTATACTACCATTATTGAAATGGGTTTGAATGAGAAACTATTTAAAAAGAAAAGATAGGTAATATTATATAATTTTAGTAGCACAATTGAAAAAATTATAGCTTAAGGTGGAGTGATACTTTTGAAGTTAAATAATTAAAAAATTTTAAATTTAATATTGTGAAAGCTATATGAGCATTTGCGATGCAGTCAATACGACAACTTATGATAATAAATATATAATAAAGAAATTATATAACAACTTTTTAATGAGTTTTTAAATAATTCCTTAAAAATTACTGTTAAAAAGTAAATCTATAGACATATTGAATAATCCGTTAAAAACAAGTTATAAACATTTTTAATCGAGAGATATATTTTTATATCCGTAAATGCCAAAGAATCTGAGCTTTTCATTGTCATCAGGATTTCAAAGTTTAGAGAATTATCATAGAACTGACTAGAGCTCTGAATTGGATAAAAATTGTCCTTTAAAATGCTAGACATCTAGTCTCAAATGCTAAATCCGTTAAAAAGTAAGCAATAACAGTGCAAAGGCTCATATATGGCAGAGTATTCTTTCAATGATTAGACAAAAAAATTATTTAGTTTTAGCAAATTACTGAAACTTTTGAAGCAAAAAAAAATGATATAAGTTTCAGGAGAAAAATATTGAGGCCTTAACTAGCCATATTTGGCTCAAGAATCTTTATATTGCAATTGTAAAAATAGCCAAAGCATGGATTGAGGTATTTTTGATTAAATTTATATCAAAAATACAATAAAAATATGTAAATCAATTATAAAATCAAGATAAAATATATATAATTACAACTTTAAATTTTTAATTGAGGAATTTTGAATAGCATTTCATATTAAATTTTATAATCAATGATGGCTCATGATTCGATGATTCAGCAAAATTTGTATTAAAATTCTAATAAGTAAGAACTTTTATAATAATAGTATTTTTCAATTTAGTTGAGCTGTCATGTGAAGTCTCAAAAATTAATTTAAAAAATGAAAATTAAATAAAAAATATCCATATTGGATAATCCGTTAAAAATAAGTTATAAACATTTTTAAATTCAAGCACCTTGTTATAAGCTCAAAAGGCCAAGCAATTTTGGTTTTCCATTGGCTTGGAGATTTGAAAAAATCGAAAATCACATCAGAATTGAGTGTCTGCTTTGAATCAGATAAAATTTGCTCTTTGATAAACTGGAAATGTTATTTGATATAATTTAATTTCATTTGATGATACACAATAGCAGTGCTCAAGCGCGATAAGGGCAGGATATTATTGATTTCAAAGGATGAAGCAAAAATTCTTATGTGAGATGAGTTTTTCAAGCTTATGTAAAGAGGATAAAGAAATTAAAGTTTTTCTTGGAAACTCAAGATGTACTTATCAAAGAACAAAGGCTATATTTGAATAACAATTGGCTTTTATTTTATATGCAATATTATAAAACTGGAGAAAAGTGTAAAATATTACAATTCAAGCTGTGAAAGATGACTAAACTTTAGTAGAAATAAGCCAAGAGTGCAAAATAAATTATGCATGAATTATAACCAAATTTAACATACTTAGTATTAGACTGAAAGAAAGAAGCATGAGACTATATAGAAAAACTTCATTGATATTTTGCAGATTTTTGCATGATGTTTGCCAATATTTGTTTAAGTTTGCTTTTACACTTATTCAAAAGTATTATGGTTCGTATCCAGAAAATGCAATGACTCTAATTTATTCAAAAATAAATAGAAAATCTCTATACATACATTTTTTATAGAAATATTTTTTGGGCAAATATGCATAAAAGTAGCAATATAAAATAAAATATAAATAAATGCTAGCACATTTATGAAAATATAGCCGAAAAGAAAGGAAGTATAAAGTCAGGTTAAAAAGATATATTAAATTTCAATTAAAATTTTTGTCTTTATTGTTTTTCAAATGGGCTATTTTCATAGATAAAATTTTATAATCCATGGCAGTTTATAAATCAGAGATGAATTAGGCTGTATTAAAACAATTCTATCTATTTATTTTCATAAGGTTTTCATGATGGCTCTTGGTAACTTATAATTTAATAATTTTTATAACAAAATTATTTTTACCTATAGTTTTCTCATTTCAATTTCCAATAGTAATTTCCATATTTTCATTTCTTTTTATAGTCTTTAAAATGAAAAGTTAATTGTCAATGAAGGAGAAGTGACTCAATAAGAAATCAATAAAGAAATCGAATTATATTATAGAACTGAGCACCTTCTTTGAATGAGAAAATATCCTTCAATGAGATTCTAAAATTTATTCAGATGTGAGCAAAGAGATATTCACAACTATATCGAAAAAAGAAAGAACTGACTTGGAAGTAAAAAGCCAAAAATTCTTTATATGGCAGTTTTATTATTTGTTTTAAATTGTATTTTTTTTCAAATAGCAGAAAACATAGAAACAAAAATAAACCACTTTAAAGTTCTGAAAAACTTTTAATGATACAAATAAAAGCCAAAAAGATTATTCATGATAAGAGCAGCAGACAAGCGATACAAAATTGTTGAATGTAGACAAAAACGAGCAATTAAAAATCTAAAGAGCAGTATTGATATTATAGAATTTGAAGCTTTGCATGTTTTATATGATAAGGAAGATATCAAACTAGAGCACAGAAGAAATTATTTTTTAATTAAATTATCTCATTTGAAAGCTGCTTGATTTTTATTTTAATTGAAATTTGTAAACAATATAAATATTTGCAACTTATATAAATAAGCAAAATGCAGATGGATAAACATGAAATTAGCCTAAATAAATAATCTCAGTGTTTTAAATTTAATTAAAATTCTATAAAGATTAATTCAAAATTGAAAAATATCCATATTGGATAATCCGTTAAAAATAAGTTATAAACATTTTTAAATTTAAGACAATAACCAACCGGATATAGACCAGCTATCATCAAAGTTCTACTAACGTAAGGATTTTAAATCTTTTGGAATCTCATCAGAATTGAGCATCTACTTTGAATTGGATAAAAATTGTTCTTTAATAAGCTGGAAACCTTATGAAATTCTGAGAATTCTTTTAGTAAGACACAAGAGCAGTTCATAAATACAACTATTGCAGAATATTATTGATTTCAAAGGATAAAGCAAAAATTCTTCATGGAAGATGCACTTTTAAAATTTTAGTAAAACGCGTTGAGAAATTGAATCTTTAGCTCAAACACAGAGATGAATTTATAAAAATATCCAAAATAGAAATTCAATTCATGAGATAAAGAAAATTAGTCTTTTAGGACGCCAAATGAGAATATTTAAATAAAGAAGCCTCGATCATAAAAAGAATAAGCAATATCAATATATTTTACATTAATTATTTTAGCAATATCCATATAGCAATATAAAATAAATTATAAATAAATGCTGATGGTAAATAAAGCAAATTTTATGGAAAGCTATGCATTTTTATTTGTTAAATAGATTATTAGCATTTTTAGTTAAAGAAATCAATCAATTATCTTCCATTTTTTATAAACATATTAAATCGATAACAAAATTTGAACGAATTTAGGTATTTTGCTGGGATCTATTCGCCATGGTCTTTAAACTACAAAGTTAATTATCAATGAAGGAGAAGTGGCACAAATAAAAAAGTACAAAGAATGCTAAGAAATTTGAAAAGAAAAAGATAATGCCAATTATAAATGATTAATGAAAAAGAAGCAGAAGATTTAAATGATTAGAGATACTTGAAGAGCTTATTCAGCAAATTGAAAAGCTTAAAGAAGCTACCACTTATATTTCTTTTAATAAATAAATAAATAAATATCACTCTTATATAATAAAATGAAATTGATCCTAATTTAAGTGAAATAGAGACTGACTTTAAATAACCAGTTAATTTTGAGAAAGATTCATTCATATACTTTTTCAGAAGCATTATAATGAAATAGAGACTGACTTGAAATAATCAGTTAATTTTGATAAAGATTCATTCTTATACTTTTTCAGAAGCATTATATTTCAAAATTTTTGTCTTAGATAAAAATTACTCAGAAATCTCAAATTCAATATTTCTCGATTGAAAATTCTTAACATCAAAAATAGTAGCATTGTCTTTGAAGTTTATCACTTTTCAATGTTTAAGCCCAATCATCAGAATTTATAATTCCTGACCCATTCATCATCCCAGAAGATCCATGCGAAATCAATTATACCCCTCTCTACATTTTAGTCGTTACCTTGTTCATTTCTATGGCTTTAATCCCGGTGATGGTTATTTATGACAAATACGAAAAAACTGATAGAAAAGCTGAAAAGCCTCACAATTCTAAGCCAACTGAAATGACCTTTGTTTCTCCTCCTACACTAAAAACCACTAGAAAATTTTTCTCAGATGATTTTGATGTTGAAATCGCTGAAGACGAAGAGATAGTAAATGAAGATGAGCAAGATAGTGCAGAATTCGATGATATCATTGACTCTGTCAGCATTGATTTAACTGAAAACTCTCATATTGACCCAATTCCACAAATAAAGAAAGATGAAGAAATTGATAAAACTGAGCTTGCAGAACTTATCGAAGGTCATTTAGTTGTGTTTATTGTATTTTAGAAGAAACTTCTCCAGATGGGCAAGATTATTTACATTGACAACAATTGTAATACTGGAGCTTTTGCTTGAAGGATTAATGCTGTATGGTTTTCAAGATTTTACATCAGGAAATTCGATTTCAACTGAAATGCTACTTCAAAATTATGATGTCAAATATTTAGGATATACTGCGATAGCTCTAGCAATTGCAATTCCTATGAAATGTTTATGATAATTGCAATGAGTATTGATAAAAATAAAGCACCGGTTTGGACAGCTATTGCAACTGCAATTGGAGTTTCTTTATAATTGGCTCTATAATTGGAATTGCTATGCTTACACACTTGTTTTGCTTTGAGTGGAGTGGGTACTGGGCTATTTGCTTTTTGTATGGAACCTTATGCAGATTTTTATTATAGATTCAATTTATATGATTGCAAGATATTATATTATTCAGAAATTCCAAGCAGAAAACGATAAGTCTAAAGCTTAATTTAGCTATTTTTAAATATTTTGTGATTAATTCATAACATTGTATAAAAAATAAAGTAATTTTCACTTGAATTATAATATATAGTATTTAAACATTTAAATAGTAATAATCTTAATATGAAATAATATGCAAAATTAAACAATAGAAATAAATAATTTATAATAAAAAATAACTCTAATAGAAACTTATTGATTATATCTTAATAAAGTCGAGAAGAGAAAAGAAGTATTAATTTTACAAATAAAAAATATAGTCTCAAAATATATATATTTAAATAAAATATGTAATTTATATTTAATCAAACCAATACTATATATGCAAATCCAATTTGAAAAATATAAAATCTGATAAGCTCTGCTTTTTTGGCGTTTTATAAAATGAAGTAAAATTTCTACCATCATTCAAGCATATACAATTTTATGCTTATACTGATTGTTTTATGCAATAGCAAAGTATAAATCGATAAATGTATTTTAATGGCATGATCATTACAGCAAGAAAATATTATTCATTCATTACAAATAAAATATGTATTTTAAATTTTTATAATTCTATTACCTTTTATACCCGAGCAAAAATTATCCAATTAAGTAATGGGAGTGAATAATTGCAAAAAATATGTCTTGTATAATTATTATTATTATTATAAAATCATTATAAAAGTTATCTATTAATAGTCAAAAAATTATTATGACTTGATTAGATTTCTTGATAAATATTTATCTTGCATTCCACAGAATGATCATCTAGCTTGAAATTTATAAGGGAAATATCAACATCTTGATCAAAAAGAAAATTATTATTACAATTTTGCTTGTTATAATATTTTAGATGCCTTCTAATAGGAAACCTTTAGAATTTAGCAAAAATGAACTCTTCTTGGGAAATATGAAACTTCCAATCTCGCAATGATTAAAATGCTTCAGAAAGAGTTTGAAGAAGCAATTTCTTTAATATGATGAAAAATGGCTGGGTTGTAAGACATAATGCTAGTGATGAATCATAAAAAATAGAGCATGGATAAAGTAATATAGAGAAATACAGTGAGAAGATAACATTATTAATAGTCTAAAATTCATTGATATGCTTTGTGAAGCATCTTGCTGTGCAGGATAAAACGTTTTGAGTTAGCATGCATTTTTGGTATTAAAGGATTTAATCTTAAAACAAGAATTATTTATACTAAGGGTTATTTATAGTTTAAATTTAAATTTTATCATCCTCCTCTATCTGCCTCAGCAGATTTAGTTCGATTGCTTCTTATACCATTTTTTCTTTTCAAAATTTCTTGCTTTGATAATTTACAGTTTCTCTTATATAAATCCTTCAAAGCCATGCATATTATCTGTCAAACTATACCTCTATAAAATTGTTCATTACAATTTTATATCTATCATACTTTATTTTTATGGTCCATCACCATGAATCACATCGAACAACCAGCCATTCTCGATCAAATTAAACAAGGATATTTTCCAAGCTCTTTCTTAGCTATTATTATCGTTAGGTGATTAAGAGTTTCATTTTTACTGAAAAATGCGCATTCATTTTAAATTCTTAAGACTTTCCATTTTAGCTAAGGCTGCTATATAGAATTGATAGCTAAAAAATTAATGAAATTTGTTCGATTTTTGCTAGATACTGCAAGCAGAATTTATCCTAATTTATCAATTTCACCAGGAAACGCATTGATAAATCTTGATATAGAAATTCCACCAAGGCTCAGAAATATGACTATTTCTTTTAACGGAGAAATTGAAAGTGTGGATAAAAAAGACCAAAAATACCTTTGAATTCGTCATATACAATTTCTCTCAACGAAAATTTAAAAAATAATATTATTGAAATATGGAAACCAAGGGTATCAAGTTGAACTGAGAGGTAGGGGAGGTGAGCCATTGCCAAGACAGTAGATTTAGGTAACTTTATGCCATGAAGACTGGAAAAAGAAAACAAAGAAACCCTTATGACTGATGAGAATGGAAATATTTATTTAGGATGTCTAAAAGGGATTATGACTTTTTTATGTCAGAATAAAAGTAGGAATAAGAATGTGAGCTTGAATGAAAATGCAGAAAAGAGAAGCCCATGCTAAATATGCAGAAAGGAAGGGCCAAACAAGATGGAATTATGAAAGCAGTAATTTTTATGAAAATTCTTAAATTTAAATATAAAAACTATTTCAATGTACTTCTATATGCATTTTAATATCAAAATTTAATCTTGCAAATAAATGCCGGATATATATAAAGAAATCAATGAATTAAAAATCTAATTTTCTCTGCAGTCAAACGATCTTTTATTATGTAAATTTGCTTCTTGCCTGATCTCTCGAATAGTTATAAACTAAGAATGCATTGGATTTTTATCTTGATTTCAAGCCAGAAATGCTCCTAAAATACATGCCAGAAAGCAACTTACTCCAACATATAAATCAACAATTATCAAAACTTCAAGCATTATTCTTCCAGTCAAAGAAGAGCTAAGCATTGAACTTGAGGTATTTAAGCGACTTGCTAACCGATTCCAAAATATTTTCAAATGAGTTTTATAACAAAACTCAACAATTTACATGATTCTTTATGTCTAATGCTGACTGATAATTAGATAGGTCTTTGCAAGAGAAAAAAAATTTTGCATTTTATCTATGAAAAATAGTAAAAATGACCCATTGTAAATGCTTCTTCTAGTCTGCCAACAGCGATTTGCTGCATAATGATTGCTTAAATTGCTTTGATGGTATTCTGATTTTGGTCATGCGAATAAAATTCATTATTAGCAGATTTGAAGTTTAAATCTTTAGGCTTTCTATTGATCTTCTTCCTTTTTCGTTTTTCTTATATATTTTATAACATCATCCCTTCTCTTATTTTAATTATGAGCTCAGAATTTTTATACTCGCTCACATCAGAACTCTTCAAGACTCTTCATTCCTCCTAAAATTAAATCTCCTTGCAGTCTATTCCACAAAATACCCCTCCTATGTCCTTATAGATGGCTGAAAATTTCCCTAGAATTGCTTTGCTGCATGATGCTAGTAAATTTAATCATTCCACATTTGATGATTTTTTCAATTAGCGAGGTGCAATAATGAGTTTTTATACTCCAGACACATACAAAGCACATCTATGAAAAAACACTTTATTTGGTCTGCCTTTATTGACTAATCAAGACTTTAAATGAGAATGAAATCTCTATGAATTTCTTACTTTGACAACCAAGTTGTGATTCGGAGTATGGCTTAATAGCATCCAGCTTCACTAACCTCTCTGAGGAGAGTTTAGTCACTGCTTGCTGTAAACTTCTTATGGAAGAAACTAAAAATCTTATCGAAAGAATATAAATTCACATGAAGGATGGTATTAAGAAAAATTCAAAAAAGGCTTTTAATAAATTAAAATTATTTATATCTCATTCTTGACTAATAATTTCATTAGCCTTGAATTTTTCAGTTGTTTTCAAAAGAATGACTTCATTTTCTGAATTCATGAGGATGCAATTTTCTTGCCAATTACGAAAAAGGACCTAAATCTAAGATCAATCGGTTTGAATTATGTCTTATATTTGCCTTATTTCTAACAAAAAGCATTTGTTAGGTATCTTTGAAACAATCGATGACATAAAAAATATCAATTTTTACAAGAATAGCCATCCTTCAATCAAAACGATTGATTTTGCTATTATTCAGGAGCCATCTAAATATCTTCAAATAAGAATTATGTTATCAGTTGAATTCTTCCAAATATCTTCTTATATTGATGTGTGAGGGGGAACTTAATCGCAAAAAATTAAGCCATCGCATTTGTATTGTCAAATTCAAATCTTTCATTTCAAATGCTTTATATAAAAAATATCATTCCTAATGCTCTATAAATAGCTTGAGTAAGCACATAAGAAATTTTTCTGTTTTCTTTAGGTTTTTTGCTTGAAAATTCCAAAGCTAAATTTTTAAATTATAAAATGATCAAAATCATCCTCGAGTATGCCGCTACTTATCCAATGATTTAGCATCTGGTGAGGTAAAGAAAGAATGATAAATGAGGTTCTTTGCTTTATCACATTTTTCATAACCCTGCGACTCCAAAAGAAGATCAAATCAGCATGAAAAATTTCAAGAGGTCGACTCTGGGAGAAGAGAAGTCAAAACTTTACAAAATTTGCCAAAAATTTCAATAGACAAATAAAAATTATCTTTTGAGAAGCATTTGATTACTTAGGAATGAAGAGAATCATGCAAAGAAGATTAATCGAACAAATAAATTAGCACCTGTAATGTGATACTTGGAAGAAATTTTGGTGTTGATGAATGAAAGCAATCGAACAAGATGAAAAGAATAAATTTTGATAAAGATTTCTCAATTAGCTCTTTAAAAGAAGCTTGTCTTTTTATAAGTTTTATAATGTAAAGAATTTTCTCAAAAATATCTAAAATAAGGCAAAAAGCTAATATTAATTTAAGCCATTTTCATCATTTTAATTCCAAAAATCTCTCTGGAAATTGATATAAAGAGTGCAATTATTAGCAAAAGTGGTTCTGATAAAAATTTTGTTAGCTTCAAGCACATGCGAGTAAACCAATTCTGCCCTCACCATTATCGGATAAGTTTATGCCAGGGAGAGTGAGCATTACCAGTTTGGATTGAGCCAATAGATTTCTTGAGAAGAATATCACTTTGCATAATTCTCCCTAGCCTGGAATCGATCTTTAAAACTTTCCATATATAATAATTTTCGCAGAAATCAAAGAAAAAAGAGCACTCTTCATTAGAGCCTTCTGTTATTGACGAAGCGAAACAAGGAGCAAACAGCCAGTTATTTCTTCTGAACAACTTATTTCTTTTACATAAGATCCTGCAAATGCTTATTCTGAAGATTACTATTGGAAATGAAATGATCAGCCAGAGTCTTGATCAGAAAAATTGTTGAAAATCACACAAATTTTCAATTTTTACAAGGCGGAACTGGATCTTGATTCAGCTCTTTACTGCTGGAGCACTTTCAGAAGATTATACAGAAAAACCAAAATTCAATTTTCCCTGTACTCACAATAAAGCACTTTATAATATCTGCAATGACCAATTATCAATAAGCCAGCAGTCCTATTCATAACCATTGGGATTTTTTGCATTATATCTATGAGAATAGCGAAAATGACCCATTATAAATGTTTTTGCTGCCAACAGAAAATTTGCTCCTAATAATTGCTTAAATTGCTTTGATGAGATTCTGGCTTTGGCAGTGGGAATAAAATTCATTTATTGGCGAGATATGAAGTTTAAATCTTCAAACCTATCAGCTTCAATTGATCTTCTTCCTTTTTTCGTTTTTCCTATATATTTTATAATATCATAATTCCAAAGTTCCCATTTTCTATTTTTAATTATGACTCAAAATTTTTATACTCAATTCAGAGCAGAAATCTTCAAGATTCTTCATCCCTCCTAAAATTAAAATCTCCTTATAGCCTATTTCAAAAATACCCTCCTGAGTTCCTATGAGGTTTTCTCATGAATTACTGCATGAAGCATAGCCAATTCAATTCTCCATTTGATGATTTTTGAATTAGCTAATGCAATAATGAGTATTTAATTCCCATTCTCAGGCATAACAAAGTTATGAAAAACCATTATATTTGGCAAGCCTTTATTGAATATTCAAGATTTTTGCATAGAATGAAATCTCTATGAATTTGATACCTCGGCAACCAAATAGTGATTCGGGGTATGGTTTCATAACATTTGCTTCACTCTGAGGAGAGTTTAGTCACCGCCTGCGAGAAGTTTTTATGAAAGAACACTAAAAATCTTATGGAAGAATATAAATTCACACTGAAGGAGTCATTAAGAAAATTTTTAAAAAGGCGTTTAATAAATTTAAAATTGTTTATATCCCATCTTTGATTGATAATTTATTAGCGTTGAGATTCTAATCAGTTGCTTTCAAATGAATGCATTCATTTACCATTTTGCTTGAGTTTGCATTCTGAATAATAAGAAAATTCATGAGGGTGCTGTTTTCTTGCCAATTACGAAAAAGTGGCTGAATTTGAGATCATTCAGTGTGAATATGTCTATGTTTTCCCTTATTTCTAGCAAAAAGCACTTGTGAGATATCTTTGAGAGATCGATGACATAAAAAAATATCGATTTTTACACAAAAACCATTCTTCAATCTAGGCTATTTATTTGCTATTCTTTAGAAACCATCTAAATACCTTCAAATAAGAATTATGTTATCATGTCAGTTGAATTTTTCCAAATATCTTCTTATTGATGTGTGAGAGAACTTAATCGCAAAAAATTAAGCCATTGCATTTCTATTGTCAAATTCAAGTCTTTCATTTCAATTGCTTGATATAGAAGATATTGCTCCTATGCTCTATAAATAGTTTGAGTAAGCATATAAGAAATTTCTCTGCTTTTCTTTCGATTTTTTGCTTGGAAATTCCAAAGCTAAATTTTAAGATTATAAAATGACCAAAATCATCCTCGAGTATGCCGCTATTTATCCCGTGATTTAGCGTCTGGTTTTACAAAGAAAAAATACTAAAAGAGGTTCTTTGCTTTCTCAGATTTTTCATGACTCTGTGACTCCTGAAGAAGATCAAATCAGCATACAGAATTTTAAGAGATCGATCTCTAGGAGATTTGACGTCAAAATTTTTGCCAAATTTTGTAAGATTTTTCAATAGAGATATAAAAATTATCTTTTGAGGAGTATTTAATTACTTAAGAATGAAGAGAATTATGCAAAGAAGAATAATTGAACAAATTAATTAACACCTGTAATGCGATACTTGGAATGAATTTTGGTACTGGTGAATGAAAGCAATCGAACAAAATGAAAAGAATAAATTTTGATTAAGATTGCTCAAGCATGAGCTATTTAAAAGAAGCTTGCCTTTTTATAAATTTTATAACGTAAAGAATTTTCTCAAAAATATCTAACTAAAATAATGCAAAGAGCTCAAACTTAGCTTGAAAATTAATATTATTTAGAAGGCAATTCTCATCATTTTAATTCCAAAAATCTCTCTGGAAATTGATATAAAGAGTGCAATTATTAGCAAAAGTGGTTCTGATAAAAATTTTGTTAGCTTCAAGCACATGCTAGTAAACCAATTCTGCCCTCATCATTATCGGATAAGTTTAAGTTATCTGAGCACTGAATTGCCAGTTTGGGTCGAGCCAACAGATTTCTTGAGAAGAATATCGCTTTGCATATTCCTACCCTGGCTTGGAATCGATCTTTAAAACTTCCATATATAATATTTATCGCATAAATTGAAGAAAAAAGAGCACTCTTCATTGGAGCCTTCTGCTATTGACGAAGTCAAACAAGGAGCAAATAGTCAGTTATTTCTTCTGAACAACTTATTTCTTTTACATAAGATCCTGCAAATGCTTATTCTAAAGATTACTATTGGAAAAGAAATGATCAACCAGAGTCTTGATCAGAAAAATTGTTGAAAATTACACAAATTTTCAATTTTTAACAAGGCGGAACTGGATCTTGATTCAGCTCTTTGCTGCTGGAGCATCTTTCAGAAGATTATACAGAAAAACCAAAATTCAGTTTTCCCATTCATCCTATGCAGCTTCTGTACTCAACAATAAAGCACTTTATATGTCTTTACAATGGCGATTATCAATAAGCCAGCAGCCCTATTCATAAACATTGCGATTTTTTGCATTCTAATTATGAGAATAGCGAAAATGACCCATTATAAATGTTTTACCTGCCAACAGCGATTTGCTCCTAATAATTGCTTAAATTGCTTTGATGAGATTCTGGCTTTGGCTGTGGGAATAAAATTCATTTATTGGCGAGATATGAAGTTTAAATCTTAAAATTTATCAGCTTCATCATCATTCCAAATTTCCCATTTTCTATTTTTGATTATGACTCAAAATTTTTATACTCACTTCAGAGCAGAAATCTTCAAGATTCTTCATCTCTCCTAAAATTAAAATCTCCTTATAGCCTATTCCAAAAATACCCTCCTGAGTTCTTATAGACGGCCGAGATTTTCTCTAGAATTACTGCATGAAGCATAGCCAATTCAATTCTCCATTTGATGATTTTTGAATTAGCTAATGCAATAATGAGTATTTAATTCCCATTCTCAGGCATAACAAAGCTATGAAAAACCATTATATTTGGCAAGCCTTTATTGAATATTCAAGATTTTTGCATAGAATGAAATCTCTATGAATTTGATACCTCGACAACCAAGTCGTGATTCGGAGTAGGCTTAATAGCATTTGCTTCACTAACCTCTCTGAGAAGAGTTTAGTCACCTGCGAGAAGTTTTTATGGAAGGACACTAAAAATCTTATAGAAAGAATATAAATTTACACTAAAGGATGCATTAAGAGAATTTTTAAAAAGGCTTTTGATAAATTTAAAATTGTTTATATCCCATCTTTGATTGATAATTTATTAGCGTTGAGATTCTAATCAGTTGCTTTCAAATGAATGCATTCATTTGCCATTTTATTTGAGTTTTCATCCTGTAATAAGAAAATTCATGAGGGTGTTATTTTCTTGCCAATTATGAAAATAGCTGAATCTGAGATAAATCGGTTTGACTTATGTCTATTCTTTGCCTTATTTCTAATAAAAAGCACTTGTGAGATATCTTTGAGGCAATCGGTGGCATAAAAAATATCGATTTTTTACACGAATAATCATTCTTCCATCCAGGCTATTGATTTTGCTATTCTTCAGGAGCCATCTAAATACCTTCAAATAAGAATTATGCCTTCAGATCAGTTGAATTCTTCCAAATATTTTCTTATTGATGTGTGAGAGAACTTAATCGCAAAAAATTAAGCCATCGCATTTCTATTGTCAAATTCAAGTCTTTAATTTCAATTGCTTGATATAGAAGATATTGCTCCTAATGCTCTTTAAATAGTTTGAGTAAGCACATAAGAAATTTCTCTGCTTTTCTTTCGGTTTCTTGCTTGAAAATTCCAAAGCTAAATTTTAAGATTATAAAATGATCAAATTCATCCTCGAGTATGCCGCTACTTATCCCGTAATTTAGCGTCTGGTTATGCAAAGAAAAAATGATAAAAAGATGTTCTTTATTTTCTCAGATTTTTCATGACTCTGCGGCTCCTAAAGAAGATCAAATCAGCATACAGAATTTTAAGAGGTCGATCTCTGGGAGATTTGGCGTCAAAATTTTGCAAAATTTGCCAGAAATTAAAATCCAGATATAAAAATTGTCTTTTCAAGAGTATTTGATTATTTAGGAATGAAGAGAATCATGCAAAGAATAATAATTGAACAAATTAATTAACACCTCTAATGAGTTAATTGGAAGAAATTTTGGTGCTAATGAGCAAAAACAATCATGAAAAACTGAAAGAATAATACTGGTTAAGATTGCTCTTTAAAAGAAGCTTGCCTTTTTATAAGTTTTATAATGTAAGAATTTTCTCAAAAATATCTAAAATTAAAATAATGCAAAGAGCTTAAAATTTGTTTGAAAACATATACCATTAAGAATACAATACTCATCACATTAATTCAAAAATTTCTTCAAGTACTTGCATATATATCCCATCAATTAACTGATCTTTATTCTTACCTTAGCAATATTGTTATATGAGTGATGCAGACATCAATGCAAATTCCAAGTTATATCTTTGCAAAATTAGCTCTTCATGGCATCACTTTTTTCAATGAGCATTTCTTGCAGCATATCGATCCTTCTTACTTCTCTTTTCCTCTGATTTCAATGGAATTTTTGGTATCAGGGATATGGAAATTAACTAGGAAGTAAACATAGACCAATCTCATGCAATGCTTTTGAAGCCTTTTCCGAGTCAAATCATGAGGGTTTCTATTAAGGATAATACATCTCTCATGTAGGTTGCTTGCTTGTTTGCAGCAAACCAACAATCTGCAAGCTTTTCGTCATCTCTTGGATATCTAAGGAAGCTGTTTTAACGTCTCTTGAGAGGATTTCCCTTAGACCTTCTAATTTGCAGGCTTTTACTGTGAGTTTGACGCCTTCAAGAACTTTAAGTTTTTCTGTCTTCTGATCTGCTATTGATTAAATCTCTTCAAGCAATCTTGGAAATTGTATATAAAGACTCCAATTATTATGCACAAGTGTTTTTGAACAGGAAATCTGTTAGCTAAAAGTTAGTAAGCCACTTCAATCCTTGCCATTTTGGATAAGTTTATGCCATCTGAGCACTAAATTGCAATTGACAACAGATTTCTTGCATTTTTTGCATGCTCCAAGTATCAATATTTAAAACTTTTCATGTCTACTGCTTTTTGCAATCCCCATTGCATAATTATGATAATCAACATCAAATCATATATTTCCACCATTTTGTAAAAATCAAATATTTTGCGTTAATTGACCTCGCTATGCAATTACTTATATCCCGCTGAAATCATTATTATTTGCATAGCATGCTCATTTTCTCGCAGCATTATTTTATATGTTACTGGAAATCAAATGGCTTCTGTTATTTGAGGATTATCAAATAGCAAGGATTGCTGAATGTTAATTCAAAATGCATTAAAACTTCTAAAAAAAGATTTCTAGTGCTTTTGAAATTTGCATAAAATATATATGAAGTGAGTTTTGAATGATTCATAATTTCCATAAAATTTTATTAAAAAGGCCAATATTATCAAAAATGTCAATATTTTAAAGTTTATTTGAAGCTCATTTATACTGAAGTATAAATATAAAATGCACAGTTCATTCTAAGACTTTCAATTCACTCCTGAAGTATATTTCATCATTTGCAGAACTAATTAAGATTTAATCAATAAAAAACTCATATTTCATGATTCGCAAAGCTATTTGGGAAATTATTTATTCTTTTGGTATCAGTGAAAATTAAAGCTGATTAAGACAGTGTTTTTTTGATATAAAAACACTTCAAGCTTTACTTACGACCCCCTCATACTGAGAATCATCATGTAAAGATTCAATATCTACTGAATCAGGCATTTTCGAAGCAATAAGATTTTATAGAATAACTTATTAGAATACATATTAATATATTTATTAGTTACTTGAACTTGGATTATTATAATAATCCGCCAGCCCTCAGAATATCAAGGAAATAGAAACAGCACAGCAAGAGAATTGCATAAAAGATTGGAAGAAAACATTAAGAAAGAAAAGAGGTTTTTAAATGAAAATGCTTAGTTAAAATTAAGAATATTGCCGTCAAAACTCCAAGTGCCACAGCTCCATCGTCTTCTGAAGTAGGAGTAACAATATTTACTGAGGCTAATGCAGTGGTGCTTGAATATTCAATGCAAGTAGGCCACAATGGTAAGTTGTTGCAAGCAGTGAAATAGCAAGTGTATGAGGTACCTTGAGTCAATCCTGAGACTGTCACACTTGTGGCTGTAGCTGCAGTTGTGTTAACATATGCCGCATATCCAGGATTTGAATTTCCATTGAGCCCATCAATTACTTGCCAGGAATAAGTAATAGCTGTCACTGTTTCATCACTACAGGAGACATAAGCAGTTCCATCAAGACTTGAAGTGAGGGAGAAAGTTGCGGAAGTTTCAGAAACGCCAGTTTGAGCTGGGACGGCTGTCCATGATGGAGCTGTACCAGTGGTTGATGTGGTTGATCCATATGTAGAGGTGGTGAAACTATAAAGAGTGCTGAAATCAGATGATGCTTGGTCCTGATTAAGATTGCTTGAAATTGCATCTGAGCCGTAATCTTGGGCTTTTGATCTGTCATAGAGGACATAGTATGTAAAAGTAGTAGTTCCTGTAGCGTCATCAAGCATTCTTCCTGAAGTTGTAGAGTATCCGCTTGTTCCAGGAAGCTGACTAAGCCAGGATGGATTGACTCCCATATTCTTTGCTAACACATTTCTAATATTAGCACTATTAGATGAGGCAACTGTTCCTGTAAAAGTGACTGATCTTTGAGTTAATCCACTTGATACTGAACTTGTGCTGAATGCTTTAGTCTGAACTGTATATCCTGTAGTGTCAGTATTAATTCTAGTATCTACGTATGCTTGGAAAACATAATCAGTCCCTGCCCATAGATTATCCAATGTCACTTGTGCTGCAGAAGAAGCAGTAGTAAGTTGAGCATTTGAATAATAAGTAGCACAATGCTTAGAGTGTTGTCTTCTGAAGAAGGATCCGATATCTGTATCCCCTTTGGTATAGTCTATATCTGTTTCAGTTTCTTTGTATTCAGCGCTTTTCTGTTGCTGATAGTTCAAAGTAGAGTTAGAGACTGTCAGATTTGCAGTCATTGATTTAATTTCAGCAAATATAAGGGTTGCTGCACCTTTGCAAGAAAATGCCCAGTATAGGATACCATTTTGTGTGGAACTTACTGAAAGGATGGCTGAATTTTTGTCAATAGTGCCAGTGCTTATAGAGACAGTTGGGTATGTTGTGGTAGGGTCTGTTGAAGACACTGTAGCTGTCTTGGCGGTAATTGCGCCATAAGCATCTTTATCAGTTCCCGATATGCTAAAAGTAATAGATGGCTGTGAAGTGGCTGTAGAATCATATGTAGATGCTGTATTTATTTCAAAGTACAGCACATCTGTATCTTTTGTAAATTTCAAAGCTGACGGGTTGAATGAAAGCCCTGCTGTAGCTGAAGCTGGGGTAATTGTAATATCTGTGGCAGGTGAAGCTGATAAGGTCACTGAGACTGGAATACTAGTTTTGCCTTTATAAAGTGTCTGAATAGCTCCAATTGTGACAGTTTGAGTAGCATCAGGAGTGCAAACTTCTACAAGAAGACTTAATGGAGCGCTATATAGATCACTTGAAACTCCATCTTGTCTTTCTTCTGTATGTGTCCAGTCAATATAATAAAGACCTGCGGCTGTTCCAGTTTTTGCTGAAACTCTAAAGGCCAGTGAACTGTACATCTGGTAAACAATGAAATTATGGAGGACTGAGGTATATCTTTTGTGAAATTTCTTCAAGACAATGAATGAGAGTCAGAACTCTGCATGCCAAAGACTCTGAAACTTTCAAAATTTTTGGCTGTTGAAGAAATTTCTAATAATATTTGCCTCCTCTTGCAATAGATGTGGACTACAAAAAAGTGTCTTTTGCGAGCAATTTGACTAAACTTTCTGCAATTATAGGGAAACAAAACACAAATCAATATATAATGTCACTGCTTTTGGATTTATTGAGAGATCCATCACCAGAAATAAGGATTTGTTTATTTAATGATTTAGAAGGACTGAGTAATGTGATAGGTGCGGAAAGTCTTGCACAGAGCATTATGCTGGCAATACAGGAGTTGAGTGATAATAAGCAGTGGAGGATAAGAAAAAAAGTGGTAGAGTGCATACCGCTGTTGTGTAAACAGCTTGGGGTGGATTTTTTTGTGACTAATTTGAGTGGGGCTATGAAAAAGCTGTATGGAGATACAGTGTATTAGGTGAGAGAGGCAGCAATTAAGGGGTATAAAGAAATTGCGGAGCTTTTTAGGGGAGGATGGGTAGAGGAGAAGCTTTTATATGAAATTTTGGAAGGACATAGCAGTGAGAACCATATTAAGAGATTGCTGACGATTTTTACTCTAAAAGCAATTATTGGGAGCATTTCTAATGAAAAACTTATAGCGAATGTAGTCCCAGTTTTAGTGAGATTAAGCTCAGATGTGGTGCCCAATATCATATTTAATGTAGCAAAGCTGATAAAAGAGATTTCACCTATATTAAAAGATGCAAGTATAAGAGATCAAATAAAAATTTCATTGAGGATGCTGAATAAGGACGAAGATAGAGATGTGAGATTCTTTACTGAGTAAATTTTAAGGACTTTTAGGTAATAATATTTAATAGAAAATCTTATAATTTAATAAGATCGGTTATGAAGAATGGGAAAATACGCAATTCTCACGAAATCTGCGAGGCAACTAATTCAAAAAGAAGAATATATCCCTGAAGCATCTGAGCCTGTCAAACCTGAAGAGCCACCAGCTTGGTCTGAATTAGCCCTGACTGAGCTTGAAAGATACAAAAAAGACTCAGAATCCTCCTACAAAGCTTCTTTAAACATGCTTGAAGAACTGGATATCGTCCGAGAAAAAATGTTTGCCCAAAGCAAAAAATTGAACTCAGAATGCTCCAATCTCTTAAAAGAGTGAGAATATTTAGTCAAGCTAAATTCTGAATTGCATTCCAAGTATTTTTATTATTTACATTTAGAATCCCTCGTAAACCAAATAGAAATTTTAGCAAATGGCCCAGTCACTTCAAGGAAAAAATTCCTGGAAATTTTGGCTCAAATAGAAGACGGGGTTGCTTTTTTCAATGAAAATCCTCATTATTTCGAAAGAGACGTCTATTTGAGATTATATAAGATCTGCAAGTACAATGGGTAAATAAATTCGCAAATTCTTGTGCAGAGCAGCTTCATGTATTTTATTCACAAGCTGATAACTTTTATAAGAAATTGCCGAATTTTGAAGAAATTGAAGCAATAATACAGCATTTGAATTCAAAAATTGACCCTGAAATTATTTATGGGTCGCTCATCGAGAATATTCAAACAGCTTATTTTAGAATCAGAAGCAGGCATCTGCAAAAAGCCATCCAAAAAAAGCAAAACGAGCTCACAAATATCTCCCCATCAATAATCGACCACATCCGAGTCATCTGCGAAATAATCAAAACAGCTTGAAAAATAGAAAAAGACTTATTTATCAGCTATTTCACTGCTGAAAAATCCGAAGAGTCCTTAAAACCCATCAAGCAGCAAATGAATAGCCTCTGTGTCGGTCTTTACGAATCCTGCTGAGAAAAAATAATCCAAGAACATAACGTAGACATCCTCTGTGAGCTTGCCTTAATCATAAAATGTGATTTTATTCAAGAAGACCCCAATATTCTAGTAAGAATTTACCAAGACATCCAAGAAAGACTAATTTTTTCAGTCCAGCTATACATAAACGAATTTATCGTCCCTATGCGGTCTAATGAAGAAAAACATCCAGCATTAAAAATCATATAGATTTATTATCAAAATTGGTTATTGGGGTAGAAAACGAAATTTTCCAAGGATTAGCCCAAGAAGTTGTCAGTTTGTGCTTGACCGCACTGAAAAAATCGATGCCACAGGACGATTTTATTGATGGGCATGCATTTCTTATAAAACATATTCTCTTACTAAGGCATTCTCGCGATGTCAGAAATAAACATACGGTAAAAGAATTGGATTTTAGCGATACAAAGAGACTGTTTTGGAAGCTTATTATGGGAGAAATGAGCTTGCAAAAGGAAGGGGTGTTGGCGGAAATTATGAATTCTTGGGCTTCGAGGTTTATGGAAAGCAATTTAGATGCGAGAAAAATTTTGGAAAATGAGCTGAAGGAAGCTTGCAAGAGCTTTGTGGTGAAAGTTTTTCATTATATAGCGAATCCGATTATTATTTTTATTATCAGAGGGAAAAATAGCCCAATTTTGCTATATGAGGAAGCAGAAGCAACATCGCTTGTCAGCCATGTATTTTTTATAATGTCGATGCATAGATGCCGAACTATTCTTAATAATCAAAGAGTAAGATTTAATTCTATGCTAGGAGAAAAATTATAGATTGATTGTATTTTTTCGCCAAAACTAAATAATTTAAATCAGCAATATAAATAAAAGCCACTGAAAGATAGCTTTATGGTACCTTAGCTTTCAACCACTCTCAACCTTAAACAAAAAATTTTGAATTATCATTGAATTTTTATAATTTGAAGATTTTCTCATTTTATAAGAAGATTATGCATTTTGAAAGACCTCGTTGCTGGAACTTTTCTACAGAATCTGCAGGGAGAAGTATGTGAATTACCAGTCTTCGCTCTTAAAAAAATTAGTTGGAGGATGAATATTAGGAGTTTTTCTGCAATTAAAGCAGGTGAGGTGAGTCATGAATTTTTCTCAGAATAGTTGAATAAATCACCAGAGATGTAAATAGATAATTATAAGATTATCTAATAAGTTGAAGAAATTTTAATTAGTTATGCGCTTTGAGCATTAATTTATTTCTTTATTTTATAGGAATCATGCTTGGATAATTTATATTAAAATAAAAATTAAAAACTTATTAATCTTAATCCAATTTAATTAGTCATTTTTTATTCAGATCAAACTTGTAGTATTCATATCCAGCGCATCCAATATACACTCCTCCTTTATTATATGCACAATGCACTTGAGTAGGAACATAATTGATTGTTGATTGTTTAGCAATTCGTCTCCAAGCGATACAACTTCCTGTTTCGCTTTCATATATTCATCCATCAGGGCATTCAATCAAGTACAGTCTCTCTGCATTTATCAGGATATTTGTTTTGTTTGCTGCAAATTCACAAGGAATTGTAGAGTAAGAGTTAATGTCAATTGAATACAATAAAAGATTTCTATCATATCCAGAAATCAAAATATTTCCATTAAATATTATACTATTGCAACAGAAATCAGGTTGTGGCATTGGAGTTAATTCTCTTCATTGATTTTGAACCAAATCAAATCTACGAGATAGAGTTAATGCAGTATTATAACCTTGCATTCCTCCAAAACAATAAATATTTTGGTTGAAAAAGATAGCTGATGATCAGTAGCAAGGAGTTCCAGATGGCAGAACTTCAACAACACAATTCTCATCAATTAGTACTGTAATCCCTGAAGTTGGTAACTTACCATAACAGAATAATTTACCATTTGGAAGTTGAGTTATGCAAGTACCTAAGTCTAAGATTTTTGGAGTTTGCAAGAATTTCTGTTCTTTGCTTTCACTTTCAGTGTTGTAAATATATAAAACAGTTCAATCATTTACACTGCCAATATTATAAACAGTTGGTCTTGGATGAAAAGAGTTGGGAGCTGGCTGAATAGGAATTTCAGGG
>CATKHM010000221.1:0-27283 GCA_949751825.1 Blepharisma undulans
AATCAATCTAGCCATTATAATATAACTACATTTATAATATATACTATTATATTTAGCTAATTGGAATAATTTCCATCAGAGAATTGATTTTCCCCAAATATTTCTTTTCTCTGATAAAGAACAGCAAATAAATTCCAAAGTACATAATAAACGAAATCACAATAAAAATACCTAAAACCCATATAATAACATTTATTTGGTCATCAATAATACTTTGAGAATGCTGGTCAATCTCACTGATCAAATAATTGTAGCTCAAATCCAAATCATTTATAAGCAGCATAAAATGTGTTAATTGAGTAAATTCTGAAAAAGAATCCGCAACATGATCTGCTTGAAACATGGCCATTTCTCCAGCCAAATAAAGCCCATGAGCAAGTTCATTTCAATATGTATCATCTGCTTTTTCAAAGTATATTTTATTAAAATTTCCCGATAAAATGGAAGAGTATTTGGAATTTCTTAATATGGATTCTGAATATTTGATTTTATAAATTGAATCTGCCATTGATGATATGCTATTACGGAACGGATATGAATAGGTTATCTGATTTTGAAGAGAAATTCCTACGGTATCCACTGCAGCTTCTGAAGCTCATATGCCTAAACTTACATATAAAATTTGCATGTTTATAAGTTCTCTAATTATTTCAGGTCGATGAATCAAAATTTGGGTGCATTTTTCATAGAGGTAAGTAATATTTATAATGGAGAAAAATAGTATAACGATGAGATAGAGTGAAATCCTTCATATATATTTTCAATAATTTTTGAAGTTAAATTGCTGTTTTGAAGGATTTCTACTGTAAGGAATATCTTGATATAAAGAATGAGTATTTTTAAGCCTTTCGAGAGCGGATTGAATGAGCTCAAAATAGTTTTTATGCACTTTTTTTCTTACATTGTTTCAAAGATTATTTTCAGATGTAATTGCAGTATAAAAAAATGGAGCCATAATTATCATGCATATAGAAAGAACTACTACTCCAGAAATTAAAAGAACAAACATTTGAGCTTTGAATTCTAAAATTCGCTCTTTTTGGCATTCCGTGACTTCGTATAACGATCTATTGCAATAATGAAGAGGCTCTCCATACCCATTCAATATTAATCATGTGATTTCGTTCAAATAGTTTTGTGAGGTGTTAAATTTATTTATAAATTCATTTTCCTATATAAAATTTACTTTTTGAATGAATTCAGAAAAGCCATTGAGTAAATTTGTTTTTTTCATATAGACTTCAGGATTGATTTCTCATAAATATGTATTTTCATCTATAAAAATATTTCTTGCTGAGCAATAATTTCACTTTGTTAAATTTCCAGAAATATATATGTAATCATTTTCAAGCACACTGACAAGATCTTTAAAAATGGAAAAGATTAGTGGCATAAGACTCTCACCTACTGTGCCTCCAAATTCATTAAGAACAAGCAATGCTCTTGATAGAAAGCCTGTTGCCTGCATATAATTGCCCATGCTCCCAAGTGTCAGTGGGAGTTCAATATTGCTAACTATATCAACGCTTGAAAAAGTGTAAAATAAAACGATAACATTTGCAGTTAACACAACAAATATCTATATAAAAATTACTGATAAAATGAATACACCATGCAGAATATCGATGGATTTTGAAGATGATTTAACTAAGGTGGGAAAATTCCTTTGAGAAGAAACATGGGAAATTTGAGATTTTTCCTCTGATAAATGACCATTATCAATTTCTGAACCTTCCAGAAAGCTTCCTTTGGTTTGATTATTTGGTTTTGCATCTAAAAGGTCTGTTTGAATTTCTTCATAAAACCTCCTCCCTGATTTTCTATTCTTTAATTCAAGGATTTCTTGAGGATCACTAGTCAAAGATGCATACATGAATTTAATGCTACTTCATTCAAAGTATGATAAAAATAAGATGGTTTCAGTTTCAAAGCCTGGCAAATTATAAGGTATTGATACTTGCAAATCTATATTTTCTAAGTCATTAAATAATTTTTGTAAAGATATGCCTACTAAAGTATCTTCATCAATTTTTTCGTTGTAGCAAAAATTCTCAGAATATGACAAAATCTCAAAATTTTTTGATAATATCGCCACTTGATGTTTTAGTTGTTTTGGTTTAAAAACTAAAACTCCTGCTAATTTATTATTTATTGAGGTTATTGAAAATTTCCCTATGCACTCTATGATAAAACCCGTAGACATATTTAAGAAAAATCCTTCATGCAAATCTATTTCTGAAATCGAGCAGAATTGTAACCATAATTTTAACTCTTTTGCAAACATATCTTTATAAAACGGAATATAAAAATTTGATAAATCATTTCCAATCAGCAAATTTAAGGGGGTTTTTAGAATTTCTGATGCTTTTTTATTTGCAAAAAGAATTTTTCCAAAGTTTTCTTCTTCATATGAAACTAAAAAAATTCCATTAATATCATGGAAAAAGCTGAAATCTTTTGCCTCATGAATATAATTTTGAGAAATTCTGTCAAAATATCGTAATTTATTGTCGAGAATGGTGGAATCCTCTATATTATAAAGAATATTTCTTGTATATGACGCATAGAGGGATAAAGATTCTCTTGAATTTGGATATGCTGTTGTAATTTGGCTATATTCTTTATTGAGAAACACAATATAGCTATCAATTTTGTTCAATTTTTCAATCAACTTGTTAAGAGCTGGCTTAAGTGAAGTCACTTCTTTTCAAAATTCCAATAAATAAATACACAATTTTTCATCTTTTCTTTTTATTGTTTCTATTTGACAAAAATATTTAAAAAAATTTGAAATTTCACCCATATGCATTTCCTGAATATTTTTTTGGCACAAATATACTTGATAGTTTGCCTCCAAGCTTCAATCTTGGATTTTTTTGTTTTTGCTTAATTTGATTCTTGCCAAAGAATCATCTCCCAATGCATATAAGCAATAATTTGCTTCTCATATAGCTTGAAGTTTGCTTCCATTGAGACTCTTTTCTATATAGAAAATTTCAAAAATGTGAATAATTTCGTCTTTATTTTCTATATTATTTAAACATAGCATATGCCTCATGATTTTTTCTAAATCATATTCAGAATTTATCCCATCTACTTGGCTTGGGATTTTTGGAGTTGATAGTTTTCATGACTTATATACATATTGGACTAATATTAAAACTAATAGTGGAACTATAATTAACGTCAGTATAATAATAGACAGTGAATTGTTCATTCAATTTCCTAATATAAAAGTAAAGGATATTAAGCCTATAATAAAAAATTGAATAATTATTATAGTGTTGTAAAAATGAGAAAAATAAGGAGCATAATGTAGTGTCCTTATAACTAAAAATATTGAAAAAATTATTGCCGATATTTGCAAATAAACAATATTATTTTCTGCAAATATGATATAAAATATAGGAGAAAAATAGGCAAAAAGTGCTATATAAAGGTCAATCTTTGAATGAGCCTTTGCTCTAATGGTTGTACTTGCCATAGCATGGCGAATTTCTCCAGAAAATTCTGTGTAAAATAAAATCAAAGCAAACGACATCGCCATGGCAAAAATAATACAGACTTGTGTTGGCATATTTATCTTAAAATTGCTAGCATCATTGTTGTATTTATACTCTAAAATGCGATTTTCTTTAACAAAATTGTATTTTAGAAAAATGGCAAATAAAGCCATAGAAGGCATGAAAAGTAAAACTCTTCATAAATAAAATAATTTTTTGAGTAGACTGTTCAATTGAGTTGGAATAGGGATTGAGTAATAAATAAGAACTACCAAAGCAATAATGCCTGACAAATTGGTGAAAGCCAAAGTAATTGATATATTTAAGCATTCATCAATAATATCTTCTGCTGAGCAGGCGATATCAAGCCTTGCATATCCCATCATTTCTCAAATTAACATATTTCCCTTTCAGTTTTTTATCGGTAGATTCGGCACCCACAAAAAAGTGACAACTTGAAGACAAAAGATTGTTGCTTCGATTATTGCCTTTATTTTTTGAGCTAAATATATTTTTTCTCCATAGCTATTGTTGAAGAAGAGCTTCTTAAAACTCTCAAAAAGGGCTTTTATTATGGTCATTTTACCTTCTGACTTCCAAAATTCCTTATTTGACATTATGGTTGTTGCCATTTCAGCTTTTTTTGCCATGCTTAATTATATAAATGCTTTTAAAAAGATCTCGAAGTGCAATTTAAGGAAAGCTTTGAGGTCACTAATATAAAGATTGAATTATTTAAGGAACATACAGAAATTGAAACATTTTGTTAACTAATTTAAATATTGTTGACATTTTTTGACATAATTTTTATTTGAAATAAATTTTGGAGTAATTTTGCTGTAAAATGCAAAGAAAGACTGGATAATTAGCTTTTTATTTTAAGTTCATCATAAAAAATAACATTTTATTTATCTTTTAACGGAAAACATAATTAATATATAATGAATTTATTATATACCTTATGCATATTATTTTCTCGGAATAAGTCTTGATATTATCTTCATCTTTTCCAAATTTTTCCTTTCTCCAGCCAAAAAGAACAAATAACAGCCAAAATATAAAACAAATGAACTCATTACAAAGATCACCATGGCAATTATAATTCATTGCAACTGCTTTAGAATTACTTTCTGAGAATCATTATTTGCCAAGTCTAATAATACATCATATTCTAAGTCCAAAACTATTGCATCTTGTGCAAATTTAAATCATAAAATTAGCCAATCACTTCTGTAGTTATACTCAATATAATAAGCATCTACTGGCATTATTTCTCCAGCGGCGTAAACACCATAATCTGCTATTTGTGTCAAATTTTCTGTTTTTTTATAAAATCTCTCTTTAAATTCTTCTGAAAGCAATGGAAAATGTTTTGAGTTTCTTATTGATTTTTCAGAAAATTTTAAAGATGATATGACAATATCAAGATTGTTATAGGCATTAATAAATGGATAAGCGTCTGGGGTTTGAAATATTAAAGAAGAAGGCAGTTTCGATACTAATGCTTCACTAGTTCAAACAAGCATAGTCTTGTACAGCACTTGGGAGTTTATGATTGATCTTAATAGGCTTGGCCTTAAATGCAAAAATACTGCACAATTATGATATAAATAAAAGTAATTTACTAAAAAGAAAACCAATGCTAATAGGAAATATAGAGAATTTCTTCATAAATATTTTCAGCGATTTTTAAAATTTGCAGATTTGCTCCTATGTTTGTTATCAGAAAATAAAGTGTCAGTTTTACAGTGAATTATGGATAATCTCTCAAGACAAGCATTTTTAAGAGTTTCATAGTGGTCATAGGCCTGTCTTTTTATTTGATTTCAGAGATTGTTTTCTCGATTTATTACATATTCAGCAAAAGGTAAAGTAATAATTAAACATATAACCAATACCCCAAATCCAACTGATAGGAGAATATTCATTTTTACCTCCAGATCTTTAGTATTATTTATCTCACAGTCTGTTAAATCAAATAAAGTCTTATTGCAATAATGGAAAACTTGATCCATGCCATTTAAAACAAAAAATTGAAGTTCTTCATTTCCCGCTATATGCATTTTCTCTCATTTACTGATAAAAGAATTTCCCTAAATATGATTTACATAATGTATAAATAATGAAATAGAATCAATCAAATTGGTGTTTTCTATATAGAGCCCATTATCTATCTTTCATAAAGGGATAATTTTCTCAGTAAAAATTTCTTTTCCTGCACAGTTTTTAAAGCTCTTCAAATCTGATGTAATATTTCATTGAACTTCTTCTAAAATTTTTACGCTGTTGATGGTATGATAATAAGAAAAATCAAATATGTCTTGTGGTGCTTGAAGACTATACAGAGCATTAATACCTCTAGCAAAATAAGCAAGTGCCTGCACAGTTTTTTGGATTTTTCCGAGTAGAATAGGAAGTTCTATGCTGCTCTCAGCTTTAATTGCGGCTGATGTGTAGATAAGGACAATTGAATTCGCAAAAACGACAATCAAAATCTATATATTACTTACAGCTAAAACGAAGACAATATGAAAAATTTTTATTGATTTGGAAGATAATGATACAATGTGATCGACTTTACTATATTGTGATAGGCTCTTCAAATCATGGTATGGCTCTATTTTTTCATCAAAATCTGTTTTAAACGCACTAGTTGATACATTTTCATCTTTTCTGTGGGAAAAATCACAATAAAGCTTATGCTTTGGAGTTAAATCAAATATTTTGTCAATACCATCAATTCTTTTATCAGTTTTTCAAGATTCAGCTTCAATAGGATCATTGATCAATAAAACATAATTAATTTTTAATCCATAAAACTCGATAAAGCAATAAATAAAATAAGTGCTTATATCAGCAAGAAAAAATGGAGTAAAGGCTTGGATATTTATGCTTACAATGGTTGGAAATAAATTTTTTAAATTGTGCCCTCTCAAGTCTTTTGGTATCATTTCTTGAAATTCTGAAAAATTTTCACTGTGCGAATAGATTTCTCATTCTGGGGAAATTATGGCAAATTTTTGAAGAATATTAACCTTTTGGAAAAAAAAGAGAAAAAATAGACGATTATCCATAGAGACCAGAGAGCCTTTTCCAGTGCAGTCAATAAGAAATTTATCAGGCAGTGACATGAAGAAATGTTCTGGCAACTTTATTGCTGCTTCTGTGGCTAATTGCAAATAAGAAGGTGGTTGATTTAAATAAGTATCCCAAGGAGGTGGTATAAAAAATGAAATTTTATTCCCAATAATTTCATCAATCGGAAATTTTAGGATTTCCGATGCTTTTTGGTTGGCATAGGTGATTTCTCCAAAATTTGTAAGATCACAAGAAATAAGCATCACTCCATTATTTTCATCAAAAAAATTCTCTCTGGATTGGCTTGGCAGATCTGATAAATCACGAATACTCTGAATTTTATAGCTCAAGCGTGTTGATTTTTCTATATCACACAAGATATGCTTTGCAAAAGTAAAATAATGAGTTAAAGCATCTTTAGACTTTGGGAATTTTTCATGCAAATTTGAATAACTTTCTGTAATACTTATAGTTGAATTTGATACTAAATCCATCATTTTATTCAATTTTGTTAAATTTGGTTTTTGTGAGACCACTTCTTTCCAAAAATCCAAAAGTTTGACGCATAAATCAGCATCTTTTCTTTTGGTTTCATTAATTTTTTGAAAATAAATCAAAAATTTTTCGCTCTCATTTGCATTAAATTCTGAAAATATTTTCTGGCACACATGCTCTTGGTAGTCTCCCTCTATACTGTGATCAGAGAATCTTGACTTACATAGCTTTATTTTTGCAAGTGCTTCATCTTCAAGGGTAAAAATGCAATAATTTACCTCCCAAATAATTAGAAGCTTATTTTTATATAGCATAGTCTCATTGAAACATTTTCCTAAAAACAATAATACTTCTTCTTTGCTTTCTTGACTATTTGAAAAGAAAAAATGTCTTAAAATCTGCTCAAGAGAAAAAATATTTGGGATTTTTTCGAAATTAAGGAGTGTTTTAGGGATCACTTCCTTCTCTGAGTATTTTATTTTATAAATAATTATCACATCTATGATTGGCAAAACGATAATAAAAAGGAGTAATATAATCAATGATACATCAATAATTTCAGCAAATAAAAAGAAAGAAGACACCAAGGAAATCTGCAAACATTTAATTGATCATAAACAGTTTGCAAAAAAATTAAAATGGGGTAACTTTTTGAGGATTTCTTTTGCCAAAGCCCAAAAAATAATAATCAAAATAGCCTGAAAAAATAAAGCATTATTGCTTCCTATTGTAATAAACAAAATCGGAATCAGAATATTGAAAAAAGCCAAGTGCATGTCGATTTTTGAGTAAGATTTTGAATCAATAATTTGGCTTGCCATTGAATGTCTAACTTCTCCTGAACATATTATGCCTACTATCATATAAATAAAGCAGTATCCAATAAGACCTACTAATATAAGAATTTGTATAGGAATACTTACTTCAAAATTCGAAATTTCATTATTTTCATAATATTCATGTACATAAGATTTTGGAAATCAATTATATTTTAAGCATATACCCAACAAAGTAAATATTGGAATTGTTAAAAAAGCTGAAAAAATATAAAGAATTTTTTTTACAATTTTTACAATAAATGATGGAATTGGCTTTGAATAAAAAATCAATATTGTCATAATAAAAATCGCTATAATACTAACAACAGTAATTAGCAGTGAAGCATAAATGCAAAGATTTATAATTCCATATGAAGAGCATGCATTGTCTAATCTTATAAAACCGATAATTTTTCAAAATTTTCTATTTTCTTCTCAATTTCTGATACTTAGGCTGGGAATTCATAAAAAACTAGCCATTTGAAGGCATCAAATAGAAGATTCTGCTATCAAAAGTAGTTTTTGTGTTATAAGTGATTTAGGTTTTGGCTTGTATTCGTAATGTAAAATTCTGGATAATTCGAAAATAGAACGAAGTCAAAATTTCTGATTCGAGTCTTCTGGTGCATTTACGTCATATGATTCAGCCTTTTACAGGTTAGAAATTTCCATAGGTTTATTTTATATATTTAATAGCGTTCAGTGAAAAATATCACTTCTTAAGTATATTTTTACTATTTACATGTCAGTGTGGATATAGAATGATAACTACAGATCTTTCGAGAAGATTATTGAATAAAATTTCACAGAATTAGTTTTTTTTTAATATCAGTAATAAGAAAATGTACAAATCTAAAGAATTGAAATTTAAACTAAATGGTACTCATGGCAGCCTTATTTTTCTTTTAATAAAATAATAGAATTTTATACAGAATTCAGTTTTTATGATTTATTTTAAGAAAATTTGAATTATTCAGCATTCTTTCATTAAAATTATTTATAATTCGGAACTCAATAAATAGGCGAGAAAAGGGAAATCCCAAGATAAATTTTATCATTATAAAATGCAATTTTCTGCATATATAATGAATATAAAGCTTGCTTAACTGAAATAAAACGAGATTCTTGCTTTTCTTTTATCTTTCAGTTAAAATTTTAAGCAATAGATTTCTTTTAGTTATGAACATATGTTTTTTATAAATATTAAGCAATAGTTGTAATTTTCGCGAATAAAGTACTATAATAGCAATTCAAATGGCAAATCTTCATGCAAAATTTGTGAAAAGCTTAATCCAGATAAAGAATTATGCTAATCTTTCCTTCTGATATTATGGACAAATAATAAACGTAGACTTAATGCTACTGATTAAATAAGAGAAGGAGTGTGAAAAGCATGCTTATAGTGAAGATTAAAGAGGCAGGTTGATGGTTCCTGCTGAGACTATGCTGAAAGTACTTAAAGATCAGAATACAAGTATCAGCAAAGTTTAATTAAGAGAATGCCTGAGAATGAGACTCAATATGATTTAAGTTCATATATTGCGTTGCCTTTATATTGAATATTATAATAGTAGCAATAATAATTAAAATGGACAATCATCGTGATATCGCTCAAGATATTCGTCAGAAATTTGACCCAGATAAAAAGCTATACAGAGATCTCCTTCCCCGATTAATATGCAAACGTGATTTCATACTTGATGCAACACGACACATATTCAAGAGGAAGCAGAAAAATATTTTTATTATGATGATTTGGGAGACAGGCTGGTAGCTATTTCTGAGGTTATGAGGGAAATACTCCAAAATAAGCAAGCACTGGCAAGATTTAATTCAGAAAATGAACTCAATATTGATGGTGCTAATGAAATAAGTTGATACTTTGCGATTCCTTTATACCAAGCACTCTCGGAAATCATGAGAAAGGAAGCTTCAGATAAAATTTTTGATTATGTCAACGACATTATTAGTTAAATTCAGTCAGGGGGGTTTATTAATAATTAAGAATTTACATAAATTAGACAACCTTGTTTTTAGAATAGCTACTGAAAAGCAGCTATCTTAGCAGATTACTAAATAAGCACTCTGTAAATTGAATTTCAGCATATTTTATACTAAATTTTAAAATATCTTTCACATCGCATGATGAATTTATAAATTTTTTTATGAAATTATGAGTTATGAAGCTCAGGAGAAAAATTTTTATTAATTTAATATTAGTAAAAAAATTCAATTCTATTAAAACGTAATGATTAATAGACAAAATGATATGCATTTTAGTATAAGAAGAAGTATATTCTGACCTCATATTATTTTTAGTTTTTAAAATCAATAAAAATTGTCAGTCTTATATATTTCGCAACTCTACATCGAAATAATTTAAATGAAATTAAATCATTAATTTTAAATGTAAAATCTGATGGCTATCATATTATAAATTATGTCAAATTTACCATTAACTAGCTCCGAAGAGGAAAATGAATCAGGCTCAGAGCTCATTAAAAAGCATATAAGGCATAATCAAGAAGTATCTTTGATCAAGTCTGTATTTGAATTCTTTGCGCTTGCTTATTATCAAAAGGTCCCCAAAGAAAATTCAATTATTATGCAAAAACTACAAACAATCTTTTGAACTGTGATTTGATGTGTCCAAATTGCAAGCTTGTTGTGAATTCCTCATCTTCCTATAAAGAACTGGGATGAAAATAAAGCAATTTGAGAAATTTTGGGGTATTTGAGACTAGATAACGCTTGCTCTTCATTCAGAATTCTGAATTTTTGTATTTACATATCCCTTGCAATTATTTGGTTTATTGTTATTACGACTATTGTGCTTGTGGCATTGATATACAAGCGAATCGCGTTTCCAAAAATTATTGTTAGCATGATAAAAAATATGCTTTATATTTTATCGCATTTTTTATTAATTCCAACAATTACTCTTCTTTCTGTATGTTTAAACCATAATTTTTTATCTGGCAAAGATGTTTCCGTATATAAAGAAAAAAATTCTGGAGAAGACTTAAATGTGCCTGTGGAAATACAAATAGGAATAGTGTTTACATTGATTATTTACTATATTGTGATTATATTGAACGCAATTTTCTCAAGTGAAATAAGGCATTCTGTGTGAAGAATGAAGTTAAAATCAAAGGCATGTGCAAATTTAGATAGATATTCAGTAAATTTTTCGTTTTTAGCGTCTGTTATTTATCCAATCGCAACAGAAAATTATACTGGATATTTTCAAGTTATGTTTATGATTGTTTCTGGAATTTTGGCTTTGGAAGCAATAAAAAGCCTGCCTTATTTTAATTCTTTTATGAATTTTTTGGAAGTGCTGAAATTTTCAACAATCTGTTTTATATCATTTGCTTTTTTATTCGGAAATGCTATCGATAATTCTTTTGTGATCTCTTTATTTAGCTTTCTTATTGTTCCGCTTTTAGATATTATGATTGCAAGAATTTTAGCCAATTTGCTTAAGAAAACAAATTTTGAGGCACTTGCTGATCCTACAAGATTAAAAAATATATATGATATTGAGAGAAAAATTCGGCCAAATTTTTGCTCTAACAATATTGATGCCAAAGAGGAAGTTCTTTACTTTTTAGGCAAATGCTATAACTTGAGCAAATTATATGAAAACAAACTTCTTGCAATATGAGAAACAAATTATTGCATTTTTACACTTAATGATGAAGCATTGGCTAAAATCAAACTTGGAAAAGCAAAATATTCGCATTTTAGCTTGGGAGGAAGTTATCAAGAATACCTATGCAAAAAAATGCTTTCAGAATTCGATACTAATGAAAGTATTGAATATTTGAATTATTTTCAAAAAATTCATGATGCGAAAAAAGAAGATGAAATTTTATGTACGGAACTTTTGGATTTCTGAAAAGAAATTGTCTCAATAAAGCCAAATTTAAATATATTAGATGATCTTTTAAGATCAATATCTGACTCTATATCATATTTAGATCAAGAATACTCTCATTTGCACTTAATGTTTCCTAATTGCAAAGAAGCCTTAGTTCTTTACTCTACCTTTGCAAGAAATATACTATGTGATGTTGACAAATCTATAATTCTGGAGCATAAAACGCGATCAATTGATAAATTCACAAATAATTCTTCAAGAGATGCAAAAAGTCTGAGTTTTTTTGACGAAGGAAATGGGATTATATTAGGCTTGGCTGAAGAAAAAAGTTTTGGCCAAATTACATTTGCCAATCAAAGAGCTTTAGAAATATTGAAATGCCCAATTAACGGAATAATTGATAACAAGTTACAATTTTTCATTCCCCCGCCACATAATACCTACACAGATGAAACCCTTTTTTCTTCACTTCAATATATATCAGCATCAGAAATAAAGCTTCCAAAACATTTTTTCTTGCAATTGCCCAACAAATATCTCGTTGAATGCAAAGGAAAAGCTTTACTTTCTTATGCATCTGACCATTTGATTTTCATATTAGTTTTTAAGAGCAGAAACAGTTCTCATCAATTTGCACTGATATCTGATGAAGGCGAAATTTATTCGCACTCAGAGCATTTTCCACAGTTTATAGGAAAAACCAATAATAATTTAAGAGGTTACAAACTAAAAGACATGCTTCCTGAATTTCAACATGAAAAAGTTAAGCCTTTTTTCCCTTATCATCTTTCATACATGGAAATAGAGACTTATTTAATTTTTTGCTGTTCTGAGTTTTATAGCATAAATATCAACTATATCTTGATTATAAATGACCCAGAAGAAATTGAAGCATGAAGACGTGGGGAATTTGATGAATTTCAGCAAACTGGAAAAGTCATCAAATTTAATTCAAAAAATAAAATTTCGCTGAATTTGATAAGATCGCTGAGCTCAGACAATAGTGATAACACTAAAAGGAAAAAAGTAACAAAACAAACAAAGCTTGAAGAAATACCTAAATGAGACACACATATAAGCAATTTAGATAGCACTGAAGTTGCAGAAGATCCTAGCGGCAAAAGCTTTGACGAAGAAAAGCATTCTAGTAAATCAGAAAATACATCCCAACATTTTGCCTTGAAAAGAATAGTTAGCTTATCAACACGCTCCATACAAATTTTTCATATTTCTTTTATTTTTGCTGTAATATTTATTCAGATGCTGATTGTTATGGCCACAAATACAATAGTTTTGATATACACTTCAACAAATGTGATTTCTGAAAGTGATATTAATATGCAAATTACTTTGGGAAACACTGAAAAAGTTATGCAGTCCATAGGGCTTTTTGGGAGAGCTGTGCATGTGCTGACTCTTCTTGGAGGCTCACAAGAATTAATTGACTATTCTTTTACAAATTTTAAAATCCAATTGGATTTATTGCAAGAAATTCATAAAAATATAACAGATAGTTTATTGAGCGTCCATAAATGCTTAGGGGAAAATGCTTTTACATATGAATCGATACATTTATGAAATGATGATGAAAGCTTAAACAGGAAAACGACAAACTTGATAGATACTGTTTTGGAAACAATCAGCAAAGTAGAATTTATATAGGGTTATGATTTTATAAGAAAGGTTAATAAAAATGAAAGCCTGGAAACTGAAATAAAATTTTTCACACGTAATGGATGAGACAAAGTATTTCATTACTGTAATTATACCTTATATCGACTCAGCGATTGCGAAATACAAAGCATTAACGATTTGAAATATCAAATGGATATTTTATTAGCAGTTGGATTCGGAACCCTTGTGCTTTGTTTAAGTTTTACTGCTCCTTTTGCGTTAGCTATTATTAACATGGAAAATAAATTTTGAAATTTAATCAAAGAGCATGCATATACTAATTATATTGAGTTAAAACAAGCATGCTTGGACAGGCTTACAACTATTCATGGAAAAATAGATAATTTATTCAGTGATGGAAGCCAAATTAGCAGAAAATGCAACTTAAAAAATTACAAAAAATTCGTATGAAGAATTTGTGTATATTTAGTGTTGGCATTGGCTTTCTTTTTAGTGAATATCTTATATTTATACGATGATTGTATGTCATATTTGCATTTGAGACCAAGTTTATTGAGAGATTTAATAAACAATCAAGCCTTATATAAGTCTTTATGGATCTGGTCAAGCGAAGTAACAGTAATAGGGCTTCCTGCATCATTGGCTGCTAATCTAGCTAAAGCAGATCCTTTTGCTGACCCAAGAAATAAAATTGATCATGCTTTAGCTTCTATATCATTATCAGAAAAAGCTATCAAAAATTCAGAATATTATCCTTTGCTTTCTAATGAGTTTAAAAACTTATTCTATGAGAAATGCCAAAGCTCAAATATCATCACAAATTATGGAGTTTACGCAGCAGGGAAAATTTTAGCTTTTGAAGCTTATTATATGGATAATTCTGATGATCCTGATTTTTTGGATGTTTGATATAACTTAACAAAAGAATTGATTGTTTTCGATGAAGAATATGATATATTAATAAAAATCGCTGACCATGATTCTCAGAATATAATAGAAACTCAATTAGCATGAATAGTTGCAGCTTTAATCTGCTTTTACGCCGTTTCCGCCATTATATACCTAAAATTATTTTTAGCTTTCTTAATAAAAGAAAAAAAATATCTTGCAAAAATGCAGAAACTATCAAGAATTATCCCAGATAAATACTTCAAATACTAATAAATTTGTTTATTTAAAGCTTCAAATACTTATAAAATTGAATTATTGTCCAATAATTTTCATGTTTCTAAGCGTTCAAAAATACTTTAAAAAATTCTGTTAAATTTAGGATTTTGGTTTCAATAAGTTTTATATAAATGGGGAATGAATTATTATCAAAAACTTTTGGAGAAGATTCCTCGATGAAACAAAAATCAAGCTATCAATTGAAAAACTTTTTTGAAGCATTCAAATCATATCTTTGCTATGGTATTCCCATCTTTTGACATAAGCAGAAATCATTTTCAGAGAAACATTCTTTAAGCAGTATGAGAAATTTTACTAATGTATAAATAGTTAATATATATTTAAAAATTCTTTGAAAGTTTTTAACGGCTATGAATGAAAGAAACTAATTCTTATAATAAGAAAATCCAATCAAACATTTATTGCCTTAAGCATACTAATTTTTTAAATAATAATGCTTAGGCATAACAGTGATTTATCTCTGGCTATTTCTTCTGAAGAATTTTCCTAAGATCTTATAAAACTAAAAAAGTTTAAGCCTTTTTTTGAGATTTTTTGTATAGTAAAATTTTCTTAAAGAAAACCCCTATACATATCGTCCTGTTATTGCAAAATTCCAAAAATTTGGCAAATAAATAAATAAAAACCTCGGGAGACTTCATCCAAACCTGATAAAAAGAGATCAGTCTACATCATTCTAAAAATTTAAACAAAGCTTTCAGTTAAGCAGAAAATTAAATTAAGTAGTGAGCAAACCATATGGTACTCTTTCTGGTGGAAGCTTGATGAATTCCTAGTCTTTATCTAAAATTTGAAAGAGCATACAGTTTTATGAAGAAAAATTGGACACTCGAGATTGAAAGCACTTGTATAGCTTTATGATAAATGCTTATATGTATTATTTTCCAATAATTTTCCCCATACTTTCATCCAAATAATATTTGATATGCCATAAGCTATTGAAAAATTAACTCGCCATTGCATTGCTTTCAAATTGTAAAAATACTTTTTGAATGCATTTTTTTCTGGATTCGCAGAAGTAGGCAATTGAAAGACTTGCTTTAACTGTTTTTTTGATACAAGTAGAGGCACGGAAAAACTTTTTTCGAAAATAAATTTTCGACTTACAAATAGAGAAGTGAAATTTTGATTATCAAAAGTGATTTTATTCTATCTAAAATATCAAAATTATCCAAAAATTCTGAAGCATAATTCATTTTTCTTCTTGAGCAAAGTTTCATATTATTTTTAAGAGTTAATAAAAAACAGCAAACTATCAGAGTATTTTCATAATAGAATATTTTCTTATTAATCAGAATTTTATCTTCAAAATTATTATAATAATAAGTCTCGCCACTTAATAATAATTTTTTTTTCAAATATGCGTCAATTTGATAGTGACTTGATCATGCCTGAAAGTAATGTGAAAAAGTATTTAAAAGAAAAGGAGAACAACCCAGTTTTCAAGCCTATTTTTGAACTTTTCTGAATGCTGCATCGTTCGAAAAGACTCAATAAAAACTCGTTTTTGAGGCAGAAATTTGAAATGGCTGCGGAATGTGCTATATGGTGCATGCAAATGATAAGCTTGCTATGAGTTCCAAACCTTTCTATTAGAAATTGAAAAGAAGAAATGGCTTTATGAGAAAATATTGGATACTTCAGATTAGATAATGCTTGTGCTGCTTTTGGAGTTATTGATAAATGCTTATATGGATCAGTTTTTGGAGTTTTTGGCGTTTTTATATGGAATATTGTTTTGGCTCTTATGATTAGGCTTTCAGTCAAAATCCCAAACGCAGTATTCTATTCTTTCGATAAGTTTAGCTATTTATGGTTAACTATTATTTGCATTCCATCTTTAGAGTTATTTTTCATTTTTACCAAGTACAATTTTTTATATAAAAATGATAACATCGAATATGAAAATGAAGCAGATTTAGCTATTTTTAAAATCCCCACACTATATCAAGCAGGATGCATACTTTCAATTCCGATGTGCTTCTTCTTATTATTAATTATTTCAGAGTTTTCTGGAGAAATCAGGCACAAAAAGGTAAAAAATATTATTAAAGCAAAAGCGCATTCAAAACTCGAAATTCATACAGCAATTTTCACTTTTGTATTTCCTGCTCTTTGTTTGATCTTCAATAAGAACCACATGATATATCTTCAGATTTTTCAATGACAAGCTCATTGTTTTTAATGGTCGAATCAATAATGTATACCCCTTATTTCCATGTATATAGTAATACAATTTTACTTATTAGATTTTTTACTCTTGCCTGAACATCCTTTCTTTTTATTCTAGGCGGCATTCTTGAGGATGCTTTAATAACTACTATATTTGCAATTTTTTTGTCACCAATAGCATTTATATTGCTTATTATTTACTCAATTAGATTAAGCAAAAAGGGAAATAAAAATATTCCTATAAGCATAGGAGGAATCAAAAATGAGTATGATTTGGAGAAGTCTCTTAGATATGAATTATGTTCCGGCTCTGATGAAAATAAAGACCAAGTTATTTATATTTTTGAAATATTCTTTTCAGAAAATCTCCTATGCAGAGATAAGCTTCAAGTTATATGGCTAGCAAACTATTGCTTATTTACTATAAAAAATCCAGGCTTGGCAAAAATTAAAATATGCAAGAGTAAAAAAATTCCAGATTGATACTTAGAGGCTATTTATCAAGAATTTTTATGTGATAAAGCTATAAATGAGTCTATTTCAATTGAAAGCGTTGCCTTTGAGCTTTATTATAATAAAATAAACAAAATAAAAGTTATCGACAAAAAATTATGCATAGATTTATCAAATTTTTGAAAAGAAATAACTTCAAAGCAGCTCAATATCCCCAAATTGATCGATTCTGTTAATTCCATAAACAAAAATATAAACTTCTTAAACAATGAGTATAAACAGATAACAACAGAATTTCATAGCAGGGAAGGACTGGCTCTTTACTGCTCATATTTGAAAGATGTCATTTGTGATTATGAAAACTATGACAAGATCAGCTATAAAATCAGTTCTTTTGATGGATATTTTTCAAATTTTTTTAAAAAATTGAGCAGCTTTGACAACAAGAACCAAATTTTGATTTTTTCAAATGAATTAGAAAATTTTGGGGAAATTCTTTTCGCGAACGAGAAAGTTGCTGAAAGTTTAAAATATCCACTTAAAATTATTATCGGAGACAATATTTTTAATTTTATTCCTTCGTACTATAAGAAAGTGATTATCGAAAATTTAAAGCAAATGCTTTACTTTAGTTCAAAAACAGAAATTGATCTAGGTGAGTACTTTTTCTTACTTTCATCAAGTAATGATTTATTGGTTTATGAAGGTAAAGCATTGTTTAGCTCCATTAATAACTTTCTTGTGACTATCTTGGTTTTACAGAAAAACACTTGCAAGCACCAATCTGCATTGGTTTCAGATGAAAAAACTATTCTTTGCTACACAAAAGGTTTTTCTCAAGCGATTGGGAAGCCAAATCGTGTTTTAATAGGAGCTTCTATTAATAGCAGTTTTCTTGATTTAGAACAGATTGATTTGCAGCCATTCATGCCCTACCATTTATCTTTTCAGCACAAAATGATTTTAATTTTATTATCATCAGAATGATTCGGTGCTAAAATTCACTATATTTTATTGATTGAAAACCATGCAGAATTTGTTGAGTGAAAAAGTAAAAATAATCAAATAGGCCTTGAGGAGGAGTATTTGATAGAAAAAATTCAAATGCCAATTGAAATTTTAACTCCAGCACATTTGGAAGAAGTTTCTACAGTTTATAAAAGCGAAACTTATGAGAAAATTATTATTGGGGAAGATAATAATCATTTAAATATCACCAAACCCAAAACTTTTGAAAGCCATTCGATAATCAGAGATTATGAAGAAAAATCGCAAAGCACAGAAAATATAACCCAAAGTGCGTTCATTCATATGGTAAGAATTTCATCCAGATCAATAAATTTTTTTCACTTAGTTTTCGTTTTAGCTGTAATTTTTAAATAGATTTTAGGGATGCTTATTACAAATATTTTTGTTATATTTTATGCTTCTTCCAGTACTGACGCTGTGCGAGATGTAAATATTCCTATTATTTTGGAAAAATTTGGGGTGTCTTTTCGACAAATGGGATTGTTTTCAAGACTTTCCAGCATATTCAAGGCATTCGAAGATGACACTATATGGAAATTTTCATATAAATATTTTGCAAGCAATGTTGAAAATTTAGAAATTTACTACTCAAAAATGATATCCCTTTTAGATAAGCACAGTTTATGCTCAGCTGAAGATTATTTTATCCTTAAAAATTTAAATTTATGAAGCATTGATGATGGAATTCATAGAGAAAAAGAAAGCTTATTAGACGCCACTTCAAAATTCATCCAGCTTGTAAATCATAAATAGGGAAATCAATTTATGAAAAAATTGAATGATTCAATAGATACTTCAAGCGAAGTAAATTTTTTCGTATTAAATGGATATGGTGGAGCATTTCAATACTGCAATGAATCGATTTACGAAATAGTTGATTGCCAAAAATCAAGAATTCTTATTTATATAAGCGAAATCTTTACTCTTTTAGTTGCAGGGATTATAGCATTTGTTTTTGGAATATGCATGATGCTCCCATTTTGTTACTCTGCTATAAGAAACGAAAATATTTTGTGAAATAAAGTTAGAAAGCATGCACATAGATATTATAGTGAACTTTATAAACCACTGATAGATAGGCTTTCAAACATCCATTCTCAGATAGAAATTGCAACAAATAATAAATGCCGATACAAAAATGACAAGAATTTCAGGAATTTCTGAAAATATATATGAAGAATTTGCTTGTTTTTTATATTAACTTCAGCATTCTGCATCCTCAATATTACAGTTTTTTATGAAACGCTCAGCAAATATTTATGCTATAGACCAGAATTAATTGAAACACTCCTAGGCTATCAAATTTCCTTGACTGGTTTAAATGTATGAACCACAGAATTAGCATTAACCACTACTCCATCCTCAATAGAAACACAAACAGCTTACCCAACTCCTTTCAGAGATGTCTATACAAATTTCAGAGATTCAATTTCACGAATAAATGAAAACAAAAAGAATATGAGAGATCCCAAATATTCTCCAATTATATCAGAACTCTTTAAACAGCATCTTTTTGAGTCAGAGATGACTCAGGTGCAGCCTGAACATAGACTGGGATCCTATATAGCTGGAGAATATTCAGTAATTGAAGCTGAATATATAAGTCAATTTGATGCTCAATATGCTTCTGATTGGATAAATTTGGTTGTTGAGCTTCAAGACTTGATTTATGATTATGAAATTTTGAGCGATAATATATATCTGCATTCTCAAAGCGTAATCGACCGGCAAATGAATACTATAATAGTTGTATTGGTTATCTTTATTATAGGTTCATTTTTTATGTATTGTTGCTTTTATTTGACGTTTTTTATAAGAGAAAAAAAATATATGAAGAAAATCAGCTCTATGCTGGAAATAGTCCCTGAATAATTAAATATTTTTTATATATGATAAATAATTCAATTTTAAAGAGATTATTTAATATTCATATTTTAAAATAAAGGCTTATTAAGGAATTTACAGCTTTCATAAAGCAATTATTGATTTTCATCAAGACAAAAAGCATTTAGTCTTAGACCTTCTTTCACAAACCAGAACAGTAAAGCATAGAAAAGGTTATTTCAATTTGAGGAAAAAATCCTTTTAGCGTAAAATTAGACATGTGTTATGAATGGAATGTTTAAAATCTTGGAAATTTCTTTTCATAATAGATCTCAGCTCAGGATGAGGGTTCAAGCAAATTCTGCCAAATCACAGGAGAAGCTGAAAATTAAAAAGATTTGAGAAAATTTGAAAAGTTAAGAGACAGTTAAATTTCTTTAATAAAACTAGATAAGTGACTATTAGTTGAATATTAATAGATGTATATAAGAGTTTGTAAATTTTCTTTCTATGTTTATATTAGAAATCCAAAATACTCAAGAGGTAATTTATTATTCAATACCAAAGAAATTAAATTCTAAAAATAATATAAACCCAATATGGCTTTCTCCTGCTCTGCCAGGTGGTGCTTGATATGAATTTTATTTAAGATTTCTGTTAAATAATTGGACATTTAGCAATTGAAAAGAACCTTAATGCTACCATTTTATATAACTGACTTTTATTTGAATAAAAATGAACAAATAAAGACTCAGATAGTCAGATTAAAAATGATCTTATTGAGAAATGCTATCTCTTAATTAAGCTACCAAACTCCAGTTATATTATTCTCATTCTTTTAAATAATAATTAATTCCTGATCTAACAGCAATATCACATCATAAAGAATATATTTCTTTTTAATTTTTTATTGATAATTAACAATTGTCTAAATATGCATGCAAAATTTGCAAAATATGTTTTTAGTTTATATTTTTTTATTCTACGGATAAAATATATGTAACAGCTATTTGAAATTATCTTTTAAAGCCACTAAGCATATTTTTTTAAATAAATGACAAGTTTTGATAGTGATTACATTGAGCCTGAAAATACTGAAGCAAAATTCTTAGGCACAAAGAAGAATCAGCCAATATTAAAGCCTATTTATGAGCTTTATTGATATCATTCAAGAAGATTCAGCAAATTGTCTTTGTTTAAGCAGAAGATTCAGTTTATGACAGAATATGCCATATGGTGCTTTCAAATGATAAGTTTGCTATGAGTACCCAATCTGTCTATCAAAGACTGAAGAAATGATATGGATTTATGAGAAAAGATTGGATATTTAAGATTTGATAACACTTGTGCAGCTCTTGGAATTATTGACAAATGCTTATATGCGTCAATTTTTGGAATTTTCAGTATTTTCTTTTTAAGAATATCTTTAGTGCTAATGATATTCTATTCAACAAAAGCACCAAGACTAGCATTTTGAATTCATGAGAAATTAAGTTATTTATGGCTAACCTTGATGTGCATTCCATCTTTAGAGATGATTTCCATTTTTATAAAATACAATTTTGAGCAACAAAAGAAAATTGTTGAATACGAAAATAAAACCAACTCAACTGACTTTGAAATAACAACTCCTTGGCTTGTATGCAGCATATTCGCAATTATTATGACATTAATAATTGTCTTATTGAATATAGGATGCTCTAGTGATATAAGACATAATAGCGCTAGTGTTATTATTTCATCGAAAGCACATTCAAAACTCGATTTTCATGCCGGATTTTTTACCTTTTTATTTCCCGTTGTTTATTCAATATTTAATGAAAGCTACATGGCACATCTGCAAGTTTTTGCAATGCTAAGCTCATTTTTATTGATGCTTGAATCAATAGTGTATATTCCTTATTTCTGTTTATATAGCAATTTGATATCAATAACTCGTTTCTTTATTTTATCTTGGGTGGCATTTCTTTTTATTTTAGGTGGCTTGCTCAATAACGCTTTGATCATCACGATATTTGCAATTTTTTTATCGCCAATAGCGATAATATTGATTAATATTTATGCTGCAAGATTACACCAAAAAAATAGCAAAAGCATTCCAGACAGCATAATTGGTATGGAAACTAAATATGATTTAGAAAAATCCTTGAGATATGAGCTGTGCTCTGGCAAGACTGAAAATAAAGATCAAGTTATTTATATTTTTGAAACTTTCTTTGAGAAAAAAAAATTACGAAGGGAAAAGCTTCAAGTCATTTGGCTAGCAAACTATAGCTTATTTTCTGTGAGGAGTGCAAGTTTAGCAAAAATTAAAATAAGCAAGAGTAAAAAAACTCTAGATTGAAGCTTAGAGGCGAATTACCAAGAATATTTATGCGAGAAAGCTATTATGGAATCAAATTCAATTGAAAGCGTTGCATTTGAGCTCTATTACAATAAGATAAACCAAATAAAAGATTTTGACAAAAAATTGTGTACAGATTTATCAGCATTTTGAAAAGAAATAACTTCAAAACAACCGAAGATCCTCAAGTTGGCTAAATCAATAAATTCTATCAGCAAAAGTATCAATTTATTAAACAAAGAATATAAAAAGCTAACAACTGAATATCATAGCAGGGAAGGGTTGACTCTTTATTGTTCGTACCTGAAAGATGTCATTTGCGATTACGAAAATTACGACAAAATGAGCTATAAACTCAGCTCTTTTGATGGATATTTTTCTAGTTTTTTCAAAAATTTGAGTTACTTTGACAATAGCAATAGCATATTGATTTTTTCGAATGAAGAAGAAAATTTTGGAGAAATTCTTTTCGCAAACCTGAAGGTAGCCGAAAGTTTTGGTTGCCCACTTAAATTTATTATTGGAGACAATGTTTTTAATTTTATTCCATTATATTACAAAAATATGATTATTGGGAATATTAAAAAAATGCTTCATTTTGGCACAAATATGGAAATAGATTTGGGAGAAAACTTCTTTTTAGTATCTCCAAATAATGATTTATTGGTTTGTACAGGAAAAGCTTTGTTTAGTTCCATTAATAATTTTCTCGTTACTATCTTGATTTTCAAGAAGCCAACTTTTAAGCAGCATACGGTATTGATTTCAGATGATAAAACTATCCTTTGTTATTCAAAAGGATTCCCTCAAGCAATTGAAAAGCTTAATTTCAATTTTATAGGAGCATCTCTTGACAGCGCCTTTCCCGGCTTGGAAAACATTAATTTAAATCAGCCAACTTTTTGTCGCTTATCTTTGCATTCGGAAATAGCATTGATTCTGCTAAAATCAGATTCATTTGGCATTGAAATGCCATATATTTTAATGATGGCAACTTATTCAAATTTTATGGAATGAAAAAATCAAAATTTTCAAATAAATCTTGAAGGGGAAAACTTCATAGAGTGCAATGGAAAATCACAAGGAAAATTGAGTTCGATATATCCAATAGAAAACTCTGGGGCTTATCAAAGCGAAATCGATGAAAATATTATAAACTCTGAAGAAGACAGTCAGCTAAATATCGACCAAGTAAAGCTATGCAAAAGTCATTTGACTCTCAGAGATGATGAAGAAAAATCACAAAATACAGAAAATGCTACACAAAATGCGTTTATACACATGATAAGAATTTCATCAAGATCGATAAATATTTTGCATTTAGTTTTCGTTTTGGCTGTAATTTCTAAGCAGGTGTTAGGAGTGCTGATAGCAAATATTATTGTTTTATTTTATGCTTCCAGCAGCATTGATGCTGTAAGAGAAGTCGAAATTCCCATTATTCTACAAAATCTTGGGGGATCTTTTCTGCAAATGGGCTCATATGCAAGACTTGCTAGCATTTTTAAAGCATTTGGAGACGATGTGATTTGGCCCTTTTCTTTGAAATACTTTGCGAATAATGTCGAAAATTTAGAAATCTTTTATATGGAGATGATTGCTCATTTAAACCAAAAAGAAATTTGCTCAGGACAAGATTTTTTTATTCAAAAAAACATAAATTTATGGAACGTTGATAATGGAAATTATAGAGAAAAAGCAAGTTTATTGGATGCGACTTCACAATTTATTCAATTAGTAAATCATAATTAGGGGAATGATTTTATGAACAAATTAAATAACTCAATAGATACTTCAAATGAAGTGGAATTTTTCTTGCTAAACGGGTATGATGAAGCATTTCAATATTGCAATAAATCAGTGAATCAAATAGTTGATTGCCAAAAGTCTATGATTTTGAATTATAAAAGTGAAATATTTTCTCTTTTAGTTGCTGGAATTGTTGTATTTTCTTTAGGCATCTGTATCATGATACCAGTTTGCCATTCTGTGGTAAAAAATGAGCATATTTTGTGAAATAAAGTAAGAAAGCATGCTTTTAAGTATTATGATGCACTTTATAAACCATGCATGCAAAGACTTTCAAAAATTCACTCCCAACCTGAAACCCCTGTTAATAATGAATGCCGATACAAGAATGACCAAAACTTTAAAAATTTCTGAAAATATATTTGAAGAATTTGCTTATTTTTAATAGTAACTTCAGTATTCTGCATTCTAAATATATCTGTGTTTTATGAAAGGCTCAGCCAATACTTGAGTTACAGACCTGAATTTATTGAAATTCTTTTGAATTCACAAATTTTATTTTCACATTTAAATATTTGAACGACAGAAGTAGTGCTAGCAGATTCTCCAGACTCTTTATTAGTTCAGACAGCGTATTCATTACCTGTCAGAAATATTTATACAAATTTCGAAGATTCTATTTCTCGTATAAATGATCAAAAAAGGAAAATGAGAGATCCCAAATATGCTCCAATTTTGTCTGAAATCTTTAAACAGCATGCTTATGAAAAAAAGGAAAACGCAAATCGACCAGAGCATAGTCAAGGAACTCATGAGGCTGGAGAGTATTCAATAATTGAAGCAATATTTCTAAGCCAGTCTGATATTCAATATGTAGAAGATTGGATAAATTTGGTTAATGGACTTCAAGATTTGGATTTAGATTATGATAGTCTGATTACCAATACAGATCAATACTCACAGAATGTAATTGATCATCAAATGAAAACCATAGTAGTTGCTTTGGGCATATTTATTATTTGTTCTTTATTGATTTATGTTTGCTTTTATTTGAAATTTTTTATAAGAGAAAAGCAATATATGAGGAAAATTAGCTATATGCTAGAAATCATACCTGAATAATCGATTTTTATTAATAGGTTAGATAATTCAAATAAAATACTTTTTATGGATAATTCGCTTGTTTATTTATAGAATTCTCTCCTTATTTTTTTGAATGAATTTGCATATTTGCAAGTATTTATTAAAACATGCTTGCCTTTGAGCTTTATATTTCTTGATAAAATTTTAGTACGATGCATGGACATATTATCAGATTATAATCAAATTTTGACACAAATTATATACTGGCGATGGTTCAGCCAAAGAGAAAAATTTATCTCTTATTAAGAGAGATTAGTTTTAATTTGAAATATAGAAGTTTTCTTTATAAATATAATTAAAATCATAAATTTTAGTAAAATTGTTTAAATATGACAGATATTAGCATATAAGATATTTCAGTTATGAAAAATAAAAGACTCTTCATTGAGCAAAAACTGAATCAGACAATAAGTATCTTCTCCTTATGTTCAGATTAATGACTATTTTAAAGTTAATGGCAAAGAATAGATATAAGCAAAAATTAATGTGAGCTGATGCTTAAGGGTTGCCCAGAAATAAGAAATATAAAGTTTTTGAATCTCTTGCAGAGAATAAAGCAACTTGCATTTCTTCTGATACTGAAGTTATCCTGATGCGACAACTTTGGTTCGTCCGCTTTATGGGTAACATAATCGTTTCATAGTCCCGACCAAGAGAAAAACTAGCTTGGCCCTAATCTCATGTGTCTCACTGCAACTCAAAATCTCTGAGGATATGGCAGAAGGACGGGGTGATCAGTTGCTCAAGCTATAAGTAAAGAAAGTGAATTTAAAAGCATTTATTTGAATTTGTGTTAGAATGCAAAGCCATTAATTAATTTTTAATGATTTATTATAAACCCATATTAATCATTTTTGTAAATAAGCCTTGATATTGATTTTACCTTACTAAGTTCTTCCTTTCGCCTGCCAAAAAGAGCAAATAATACCCAAATATAAATAAATGAACTTGCTCATTAATCATCATGGAAGCCAGCTCACCTTCGCATTATTATCAAAGAAAAATTCTTTAAAAATAATTATAATCGCAAAACTAATTTATACTGTAATTTATAATAATTAACGATATGGGATCATTTTCATTAAAGAGTTAATTTTCCGCAAATATTTTTTTTCTTCAACAAAAAACAATAAATAAATCCCAAAGTACATAATAAACGAAATCAAAATAAAAATGCCAAACACTCATATGATTACATTAACTTGTTCATCAATCACACTTTGGGAATACTGGTCAGTTTCTCTGATTAAATCATCATAAGTCGAATCAATATCATTTATAAGCAGCATAAGGTGTGATAATTGAGTAAACTCCGAAAAAGAATTTGAAACAAAATCAGCTTGAAATATTGACATTTCTCCAGCTGAATAAATCCCATATGCAAATTCATTTCATGTTTCATCACTTGCTTTTTCAAAGAAGATTTTATCGAAATTTTCTGATAAAATAGAAGAATATTTGGAGTTTCTTATTATGGATTCTGAATATTTGATTTTATTTATTGAATCTTCTATGGACGTTATGATATTAGGAAACGGGTATGAAGAAGGTATCTGATATTGAAGAGGAATTCCAGCAGCACTAAGTGCAGCTTCTGAAGCTCATACACCTAAGCTTACAAACAAAATTTGCATGTTTATAAGCTCTCGGATTAATTTAGACCTATTAATCAGCGTTTGGGTACAGTTTTCATAAAGGTAAGTGATATTTATAATGGAGAAAACCAATATGACGATAAGGTATAGTGAAATCCTTCATATATATTTTCAATACGTTTTAAAGTTAAATTGCATTTTTGAAGGATTTTTATTGTAGGAAAAATCTTGAGACAAAAAATGAGTTTTTTTAAGTCTTTCAAGAGTTGATAGTATAAGCTCAAAATAATTTTTATGTACATTTTTTCTGACAATATTTCAAAGATTATTTTCAATATTAATTGCAGCATAGTAAAAGGGAGTCATAATTATAG
>CATKHM010000222.1:0-10189 GCA_949751825.1 Blepharisma undulans
TGGGAATTCCTTATAGTACAAGTATTGATATGTGGAGTTTTGGCTGCATCGTATCAGAACTGCACACAGGATACCCTTTGTTTCCTGGAGAAAGCGAACAGGAGCAGCTATACAGAATCATTGAAGTGTTAGGGATCCCTCCCAAACAAATTATGGATGTCTCGACAAGGAAAAAAATTTTTTTTGACAATGATGGAAATCCCAAATTAATCCCAAATTCCAGAGGAAAAATCAGATACCCAAACACAAGGCCTTTAGCAGCCATGGTAGGCAGCCAGGACCCACTCTTGCTGGAATTTTTGACAGCAATTTTGAAATGAGATCCTCAAGAAAGGCTAACTCCTGAGCAGGCTTTAAATCACCCGTTTTTAAAAATGCAGCTTTCACCAAAAAGAAGAAATCGACCAAGCATATCATTTTTTAGTAAAGAATTTATTAAAGCAAAGCTAAATTAACTTGATATATTATGATACGCATCTTTTACTGTTATAAAGCTTAGACTTATTTAATGCACTAAAGATTCATAATTGATGAATTTATTAACTAACTCAATAGACACTTATATGCAATTTTATCTGTTAATAAACATCTGGGCCTTTTTCTATATTTTTATCTTTAGCAATTTCGTTTTCAAGATGAACTCTAAGTGCGTAGTTCGTCATTCTTTCTCTTTGGAGCTCCGCTTTAAGCTGCTGGTTTTCCAATTCAACTCTTGCTGCTTGATCACACTTATCTTTCATCTTAACCACAGCTTTCTTCAAAATTGCATTGTCTTGCAGCAGCACTTCGAGTTTCTGGACTAAATTTGTCTCATTTGGCCCTATCGAGAAATTTCGTTTGGTTTTTTCCTCGTAAAATGCGTTAAACATCTGTGACGTAATTGAAATGGCATCTTCTCGGGAAGTATTGGAATCAAACCTCGTTATCAGCTCTTGAGCATAGCGATATGCAAGGTCTTGTGAGGTGGAAATTGAAAGATTACTTAATAGCTGGATGGCTTCCTCTATGTTGTTTTCTGTATTAATTAGAGCATTTTGTATTTCTTGTTGTTCCATTGTCTGAAAACAAGCAAAATGCGGATGAATTTATTTTTAAGATTTGAGGGATTTTTGATCAATGATAGATATTAAAGAAATTTATTGATTTAGCAGCATAATTATATTGAGGATTCTTGAGATTTTAGAGAATATTATTATATAGAAGAAGTCAGCTTAAGTTTTAAGAAATTTCAAAGAAAGCCAAAATTATTCCATATTGAGAAATATATCTAATTTAATTTAATTTAATTTCAAAGTATTTTTTCACAGTTTAATATTGAATGAACTCAGTAAAACTCAAGATTTTATCATAAATTTTCGTTGAATATGATATAATTGGTGATGCTTTTATATTCCTTCGTGCCAATTTATAAATTGGAGGATTTAATCTCACTTTAAATACTTCTCTTCTGAAGTTGCTTAACAAAAATAGCAAACAAAAGGTAATATTTGCATACAATCATGTATAATCTATATAATTTGTGTATGGCTACTGATGTTTTTGACGTCAATATCTCGTGATATCATATATAGAGCTATGAGCATGCATATAGAGTATAATTCACATGCCAAGCATCCTTATCAACATTTCATGTGATTATGTTATTTTTATTTATATATAGTAATTCTTGCGAATTTCCTAGTGATATAGAAATCTTCATAATCCATTTTTATAAGAAATTTATCAATATTTTAATGGGCGATCGAAACTACAAACAAGTATCTCATTACCTTCTGAAAGAAGAACTTGGTAATGGTACTTTTGGAACTGTCTATCGAGGCAAAGATCTAAATACAAACGAAATTCGTGCCATTAAAATGATTAGTGCACAAAATGTTTTAAAACCCCAAGAAAAGAAAGCATTAAGCCGGGAGATCCAAATTATGAGAAATTTGGACCACGAAAATATCGTAAAATTATACGATTACTTAGAAACAAGAAATTATAATTATTTGGTGCTCGAATATTGCAGTGGAGGCGATCTCTCTGGATTAAGAGATCTAAGTGAAGAACACACAATAATTTATCTACGCCAAATCGTCAGTGCTCTCAAAGTGCTCCAAGCAAATAATATAATTCATAGAGACCTAAAGCCTGCAAATATTTTGCTCTCTGATAAATCTCCTGATGCTAAAATTAAATTGGCTGACTTTGGCCTTGCAAGACAAATAAGCGCAAACAGTTTAGCAAAAAGCTATGTGGGAACTCCACTATACATGGCTCCTGAAGTAATCAAGTTGAGAGAAAACCAAAGCGAAAGATATACAGAAAGGGCTGACATATGAAGTGTAGGGTGCATCGTTTATGAACTGATTAGAGGAGCTCGGCCTTTTGAAGCTAAAAACTTTGGAGATTTGCTTCCAGTCATAAAAAATAGACTTAATGACCCTGATTTTTTAAGCTCGCAGTATTTTTCAGAGCCTTGCATAGATTTTTTAAGCAAGATTTTCAAAATAAACCCTAAAGAGAGGATGGATTTTGAAACCATGTGCGACCATCCTTTCATATTAGGACGACCCAGCATAAAGCCTATAATTGATTTACATGGGATTCAATGCATGAGCGAAGACTTTGAGCTCTCAACCAAAGAAGACGCATTAGATATCTCAGAAGTTCTGTTTAACTTAGCAAAAGATACACCCCATCCGTTTCTTTTTTATATGAAGGCTTGCACATTATTGGAGCCCTACCTAGAAGATCAAGTCTGTGCAAGTATTTTTAAGGTAAATTTTGACGAAGCAAAAAGATGCAAGAATAAAACTGATTGGGAAAGCTCAACAATGACCAGACAGATTTTGGAAATGGCGGTGAAGCTGTGCAGAAGTGATGAAAACATAGCTTCACATTTATTGAAAGAAAATTACAGGCAGGCGCTTACGCTTTTGAACTCATTGGGACCTTCTTCACATATAATTAGATTAAAGGAAGCAATCAAGAGACAAATGGATATGCACAATTAAAATTAAGAATATTTAATAAATGGCAGTAGGAAATTTGCATAACAACAGAGAAAGGTTAAAAGCAGAGCTTTCAAAAATAAAATATAAATCTCCGATAGATACTAGAGAATTGCCTGAAGGGCATCCTGCAGCAATTTTTCCTATAATCCACTTTTTATTTTTGGAATATTCAGATCTTGTGAGCAATTACATAAGTGACATGGGCTATGATTTGGCTACCAAAAATGATGCAGGGTTTTTGGAATCTATTTTCAAACTGCTGAGAAACAAATTTAATTATGTTCCTATATTAAGAGTTGACCAGTTTTTATCTTTGAACTATGCAGAACGAAAGATTTTGATAGTGCTTGATATTGTAAAATTAGTAAAGCAAAAGCATAAAGAATTATTGAGATTTCAGCAGAGACCGAGAAGGGTTGGCAGTATGACAAGCCAAGAATCCGAAGAATTGCAGCAGAAATTGGCAGAAAAACAAGCTAATGAAGTTCCCTCTCAAAATTTGAATTTTCGGGATGAAGAAAACGATGAAGAAAAAGTAGAAGAAGATGCGATGCAAACACTGAAAAGAAGTGAAACAGAAAGAAAACTTCGTCCTTCTTATGAAGATCCTTATGAAAATGAAGTTCAAGACCCTAATCTTATGATAAGAACAGCAATTGAGGTAAACCTCAATTAGTTCATCAACGCTCTCACCATGAGAATTTCCAAAATCGAAAGTAAAGTTGAAATTTTCATTGAGGAGACTGATGCAAAAATTCATTTAATTCATGGAAAAATCAAATCTCTAGAACAAAAACGCAAATCAGTAATTAAAACTCAGAATCTTGTTCAAACAGCTGTGAAGCGCTATGAAGAGCACATTCAGCCCCCTTCCACTCAAGGACTTCTTGACCGCCTTGGGATTTCACAAGAGTTTTTCGACAAACCGAGGACATTTTTCTAATCCTGCTATATAATAAGTTAATATGTCTCGACCTAGAACTTTAAGTGCATCGAAATTTTCTAGTTTATCCAAGCCCAGACAAGTAGTGTATTCCAATATAAAATCCAACCCAATCTATGCAGTAAGCTTAACGTTTATGCGTCCCCCTAAATCCCGACACAAAAATCTCTCTCAAGAATCCCCACAAAAAGATGCTCAATTATGAGAACTGACCCAAGAAGTAAAAAAGCTGGAAGAGCAACACAAATCTTTTGTAAAAAATTTTGAAACCCAAAATGAGAGCTCATCTATGCTAAAATCATATGGGGAGCTTGAAGAAATCAAAAGAGAAAGAGATGAGTTATATGAATCAAAAATGAAATATCAAAAGCATATAGAAAATCTGGAAGAACAAATAAAGAAGATGACGGAGTCATATGAAAATGAAGTTAAAAACATGAATGAGTATATTGGGCTGCTCAGAAGAAAATACGAGAAAAATTCAAGTTCGTTATCAAATTCTCCGCAGATATCAAGAGTTGAAAAAAGTAGTAATTTCGAAGAAATGTATTTAAAAGAAAAAGAAAAATCTGCTGCACTACAATTTGCGCTGGAAAAGAAAGAAAAGGAATGCGAAAGCATTCACAGAAGGAATGGCTCAGAATCTATCACATCGAGAATAGAGCAACTAACAAACGAAAATAATAGCTATCAAAGCGCAATTGCAGAGGCTGAAAATGATATAAAAAGGCTTTATATGGAAATAAAACATCAGAATGAACAAATTTTCCAACAAAAACAAAAGATTGAGCTATATGAAAGCCAAAAAGATCTGATGCGTTCTTATGAATTCGAAGATTTAAAATTTAAACTAAAAAAATGCAACGAGGAAAAGAAGGCATTAGAAGATGAATGGAAGAAAAATCAGCTGAAATCAAATGATTTAGAAAAAATTATATCAGAATTAGGTAAAAGTTTATTAACTATGACTAAAGAGCTAGAAAATAGAAACTCTGAATATCAAAATTTAATATGCGAGTTTGAAAGGCTTAAAGCAAATCAGGATTTACCCGAGAATATTGAAAAGACTAAGGAAACCAAAGAAGAATGCATGCTAATGATTAAGCAAGCAGCAAATGAAATGAACCAAAAAATAAGCGATATTCTCTATAAAGTTGAGCAAACAGAAAATGAATTAACAAAAGTGTTTAATTTTGTGAAAGAATTCAGATCAAGAATAGATCAAAATATCAAAAATAAATCAATTAAAAATGAAGAAGCCTTAAAAAGGGAAGTTCTAAGGCTGAGCAAAGAAAAAGAAGATTTAAAAAATAAGTTAGAAGCAGAAAGTGCTAAAAGAATGAAAGAAACTGCAAGTTATGAAGATGAAACCAACAAATTGCGACTATCTTTAAGGGATAAAGCAAAAGACTATGAATCTCAAATATCAAATCATTTGAGAAAAATTCGCGATTTTGAACTTGAAAATAAAAGGGTAAAAAGTGGTGGCTTAGGAAGCGAAAATTCAAAGCTCGAGAAAGATAATCAGCAGCTCATAGCAGATTTGGAAAATCTCAATCTAGAATACGAAAATTTATACAAAACTAATGAAGAAAATAAGGATGAGATTGGCAGCCTAAAGAGCAAAATTGAAATTTTAGAAAAAAAACTAAAGGATACACAGGCAGAATTAAAACCAAAGACAATTTTTGAGTCCAAACAAGATGAAATATTAAAAAATCTTTCTGGAGACAACAGCAAAAGGATAAAAACTTTAGAAGAGGAAAATAAACAGCTTAATAGCCAAATCAAAGCTTTAAACTTGGATTTAGAAAAAGCTTGCATTGAAGCTGACGAGTTAAGCGAAAAATTGAAAGAATCCAATGAAAGGCTTGATGAAAAAGAACTTGAAGTAGAAGAAATAAACAAGCTATATGAAGGCTTAGCAGTAAAAACTGAAGAAATATTAAAAGAACAGCATAAGATGAAAACGGATTCACAAAAAATCAAAGTATCTTATATTTAGATTGACTTCGAAAATGAAAAAAATAAATTGCAAAATACTCTCAACGATGTTATTAATGAAAAAAATCAGCAAGTAGCAATCCTTCAAAAGGCCATTAAAGACCAGCAAGAGGCTTTTGAGCATAAATTAAGTGAATTGAAATGAGAAAATGGGCAAGAGAATCTTAGCATTGAATTAGAGGAAAAAGACAATCAAATTAAAAATTTGAAAAACGAGTATTCTGAGCTTACGCAGAGAAACGAAAAAGAGTTAAAAGAAGCTTTTACAAAAGAAATAAGCAAATTAAAGGCTAGTTCTGAAGAAAGCTATGAGACATTAATGAACAATTATATAGATCTGAAAAAGAAATATGACAAAAATGTCGATGATCTGAAAACTCTAGAGAATTTACGAGAAAATTTATCTGCAACTCAATCAAAATTAAGAGATAGAGAAAAAGAGATCGATAAGCTCAAAGAAGACTTATTTGTAGCTGATCAAAAAATGGAAGATCTCGATAAGTATCAATCAGACCAAATGCAAGAAGTAGTGGAATATGAAAAAATATTAAAATTCAAAGAAAAAGAAATAAATGATCTCCAAATAGAATTAGATGCTCTTAAACAAAAAGAAAATTCAAACTCCATTATCGATGATTATACTGATAACACAAAATTAGCAGAAATCCATAATCAGCTAGATGATCTGAAAAAAGAAAATAGCAATCTAAAAGAGCAACTGAAAAAGCAGTTTTCAGAGCCAGAGATAGCAAATTTGCACTCACAAATATCTAATTTAAGACAAAATTTAGAAAAAACTCAGAAAGATTTATTGAGAAAATCAGAATTAGAAGAAGAATTAAGAACCATTCAAGAAAAATACAATAATAAAGTACAGAAATTAGCTGTGCTTAAAAATGCATGCAGTGAGCTGGAAGTCGTGAATTCATCCTTAAGGACAGGGAAAATTTTGTTTGAAAATGAAGTAGCAAAAAAAGAGAAAATTATAAAAGACATGCAAAGAGAATTTGGGTCTCAAAACGTTGAAGTAAATAAGGCTAAACAAAGGGCTGATCAATTTGAAGCACTTTATAATTCATTATACACAGAGATGGAAGAAAAAAATAAGAGGATTGAAATATTGGAGAGAGATTTGCAATCTATAGGAAATAAAGGAATTTTTAAAGGTGGGAAGTTGAAATTTGAGAATAATGAAAGTGTTTTAATTTCGGGACAAAAAATGAATGAAAACGAAGAAAATGAAAAATTGAAGCAAAAATTAAATTCCTTAACTGATGATATTGATATTTTGCTTGACAATGAAGAGAAATATAAAATTATTATAGAAGACTTGAAGCAAAGGCAGAATGCAGAATTTAATGCTGAAGATACTAAAAATCAATTCGAAAATTTAGAAGCACAGCTGGAAGACTTGCAGTATAAATATGACCAACTTTTAGAGGAACACGAAGAGCTTATACAAAATGAAAAAAAGAAGCAAGATACAAGTCAGGAAGAAACTTCTATGCAAATTCAAATATTGTCTGAACAGCTAGATCAAATTATTAGTGAAAAAAATGATTTAGAGCTAGAAATTGATACTTTAAGAGATCTTCATGGAAAAGATGAAAAAATCAAGCACTATCAACAGCAGGCTGAAAATTTGGCTAAAATATGTACAGAGTTAGAAGTATTTTTTATTTAGAAAGCGAAAGAAAGTACAGATAAAGTGTATAAAGAAAATTTAAAACAAATAGAAGAGCAGTATGAAGAATTTGTAAAGCAAAGACTTGATGAAATAGCTGACCAATATGATGAACTTCAAGAAAAGGCAAACAAATTTGCAGTAGAAAACGAGGATCTAAGAACTGAGCTCGAAGCTGAAAGAGAAAAAAATGTGATTTTAGAAGAAGAACTTTATAAATACTCTCAAAAAAATAAAAATAATTAACTTGTTAATCTTAAATATTTAATAATAAATATTAACACATCCCATAATATCATATTTTAATACTATTACTATCAGATTTATATTTGAAATTTTAAGAGATTTATTTACTTCGATCCTTTTAATTATTAGCCCAAGATAATTTAACATTGGCTTTGGGCAATAATTAAATTGAAGAAATAATTTCTGAAATTGAATATTAAAGATATTTTTGCAAACCATTGCTGCTCAACAACTTATTGAACTATTTTTAGAATTAATATATCTCATTTAACTTCTTAAAAACATCATTTCAAATTGTATCAGGGTTTTAAAATTGTCTCTGAAAATAATCTCTTGCTTAAGTATTTAAGTGTTGAAGAATAATTTATATTTTTAATGAACTAACTTTTACAGAATTTTTGAACAACAGTTTATATAACAAAAGAGTGTTTTCATCATTAAGACTTCATTAGAATATCTTTAATGACTTCCATTCAGAAAAATAAAAAAAATGAAAGAGAAACATCCAAAATGTTCATTAATTATGAAGATTTGCATATTTTAACTTTTATCTTGAATATTATTTTAGTGTATAAATGTCTGATAATGATGATGGAAAACTCGCTACAATTACTATATTGGCACTTTTATGCGTATGTTGCATGGGCTGCTGCCTATGTTTTTGCTGTAAAGTAAAAACTGATACCCAAAGGGAAGTCAGATTATTTAGAAGATTATTATTAGGTATTATAAGTAACCATATGTATGCTGTAGTGCCTGAACATATATCAGTGAATGAGATTGATTTGGAATCCTTCTTCCCCAAATTTCCTTTCGGAAATGATGCTAGTATAAAAGATGAAGTTGCATGCAGCATTTGCTTTGAAGAGTAAATATAATTTAGGTTCAACTCCAAGTCATACATTAGAAAACTTCTATGTGGACACATTTTTCATGATGGCTGCATTGATGAATGATTTAAGCGACAACCAGAACCTCGTTGTCCCTTATGCAAATCAGATCCTTTTATATTGCCTAATAAGCCAAAAATTGAAGCTCCTGAAGTCAAAAAGCCAAGAGTTCAAAGAAGAGGAGCTACTCTGAAGCCACCAAATATTGTTTTTGTTCCTCCTGAATATGAAGAAAGTGGTATGCATTCATTTAGCTCTCCTTAATATGTGTTTTTATCATTATACAAATTTGTATTTAGCCTTCCTAATTAAATTGGCTTATTATTTAATTAATTCTTATAAGCATATTCTGTGCTCTCTGGATTTCAAGCCTGAAAGCGTTATTTAGATAATAATTGATATTCAATGATATAGTTACTGCTCAAGATTTCATTTCTTCTTAAATCAAACAGTAATTAATTATTCTTATATCTTACTAATAGTTCTATAAAGAATCTTTACTTTTGTGTGCTTTAGTTTTGAGTTTCAAATAAATACCAGCAGCTGCTAACAAGATGAAGCATATGAAAATCAGACCAATATTGCTGGAATTTTCCTCTTTTTCATGTTCATTTTGAATTATTATATTTTCTTGGTTATTTTGTAGGAAAAACGGGTGCTCATTTTCACGGATTCTTTTCACAGGAAAAGTTGCTAGTTCATATGGTTTAAGAACTTGATCTCCATAAAAGTTGTCTTTGTAAGATAAATTCTGATCAATTAATGGCATTCCAGTTTGGCTTTTGTTTTTGAAATCAATTTCTTTTCCATTTTCGGTCCATGGAATTGAGATGACGGCTCTACTATATCCACCTAATAGCATTCTTCGACCGAAAGCGAACTTTTCAGAAGAAATTCCTTCATAGCTATTCTTCAAATTTCACAACCTAAAAAATAGATTGTTTTCTTTAATTACAGCAGTTGATAGATATACCAGAGAATGATTAAAACCAAATTCATATTTTGATATATATTTTCATTTCCCATTAAAACTGTGAGCACTTTTCATATCATTTACTGTATCAAAACTTATCGGGTCTTTGATTCAAAATTGATAAATATCAGTTTTAGCATTAAGTGAAGATTTTTTGAATTCAGGCTGAAAAAGTGGACTTATTTCAACCATAAAATGGTAATCGATAAAGCTTCTATCATCTATTCCTTCTCCAAGCCCTAAGCTATCGTCTAAAAGAGCATTTCTATGCATTAAAATTTCAAAGCTGGTATAATTGGTAATTCCTACACCTAATGAAAATTGAGGAAACATTTTAAATGCTTCTTTGCCCATATTAATTGCAAAACCCCCTGGAACTGGATACATATTTTCACCTTTTTCTCCAGGATCCAATGGTTTATGAAATTTAGTATTGTTTTTGTCATTAAT
>CATKHM010000222.1:10289-23444 GCA_949751825.1 Blepharisma undulans
ATAAAATCAATTCCCAGATGCAATATCTTTACTTTTAAATCTCACCAGAATTTCATTGTTTTCACTTGCATAAAGTCCATACTTTCAAATAAAGCTTTTTTCTCCATATAAAATTATTTTCTGATAATAATAGTAATCACTTGTGATATTTTCTTCAGTTCTTTTTCATTTAGTCTCAACAATATTTGCTACTGAGCCCTGCCAAATTTCAAATGATTCAAGATTCAGATCATCAATCAGACATCCTTCATTTATTGGCTCATAAAGATAAGCTCCGGATCGGTTTGTAGGATAAGACCAAAATTCTTGTATAAACTCATATTTTTTCTGCGAAGTTTTTATACTTTGAACATATCCATAAGGATTAAATTCTATTGAATAAAACTTGTCAGAAATTATTGATCCGCTTTCCTTTAACATAAAAGGTTTGGAGCACAATGGACAATTGTTTGTATACTCTGTAATGAATAGTGTCACAAATGATAAAGAAGGGAGTGTTAATTTCAGATAAATAAAATAAGTCGTTCGATTATGATTTGCTATATATTGAGACTCAATACTTTCTCCTAACCAATTTTTAATTTCCAAATAATTGCTATCTGATTCTATAGTAATCAAATCGGTTTTTTCTCAGTTTATTGAATTATACAGAATAAGGACTTTATAAGGTAATGCAAGTGAAAAGCTGGATTCTGCTTTTGTAAATACTGAGGATATCGTTTCGCATATAGCTTGATAAGCTTTCTCGCATTCAGATTCTAATCTAATTTTATAATCCTCTGCAACTCATGGTTTAGAAGTTCCAGTGATTGCGTCGTGATGCAAAGCTAAGCTCGCATTATAAGCGAGAAACTCTTCTCTATGTATAAAAGCCTTCGCAATTTCTGCTGCCCTAGATAGCCTATGAGCTTGGTTTGTAAGCTGTTTAAGGGAAGGCCTTGTGCTGTAAAAGCCTGTTCAATAAGCTGGAGTGATAATTCTATAGCTTTGATAAGGAAAAAAATCACTGGTATATACAGGGTATTTTTTATTAAGTTTCTTTATATCTTCAAAGTACTGGCTTGGCGTTGCAAATTTTATTTTGAGCTGCCTGTAGTACCCTGAATCCTTTTTCCAATCGATTAGTTGCTCGATTCTCTCGAACATTAATCTTGCTTCAGTGATGTTATCATAAAAGAAATCTCCTCCATACACCATCATCACTTTTTTAGTTCTGTATCCTTTAGACCAGTCTTTGCACGTATTTAAGATCGTTGCTACACTAATTAGAGCTTACCATTCCCTAATATCAAACTCAAGAGGTTTGGCTTTACCAAAGCAATGCCCTTTATCATCAATTCTTAGAAAGCCAGGAGCATAGTAAAAGTCATATAAAACGTGGGTGAAAATTGACTCATTGCTTCCAAAATTTACTCCTTTTCATATAAATTCCATCTCTTTTGCAGCTCGTAGTTGAGACCTGAGCACTTCATTTATACGATTTATTACGAGATATTCATATCCAAACCTTGCTAAAATGCTGGGCGTTAAAGCAGAATGGCCAAAAATATCAATTTGCCAGCCTGTTTTTATTCTATCAATACCGAATTCTTTATGCAAGTATTGATGACCAATTTCAATTTGTCTAATAACCATATCAAAATCTGTATTTGCCTCATCATTTTGAACATATCCGCCTCCTACTATCTCAATCCTTCCCTTTGCAACCAATTCCTTAAACTTGTTTGTGATTAATTTATCTTCATTTTCCATTCATAACTTAAGAAAAGAAGTCTCTTATCATGAAAATCGCCTTTCCTCATCTTCTTCAAGTAAAGTGACTATATTTCTTAAAATATTTTTGACCTTCAGCTCATAATATTTATCAAATGTTTCTAGCCAACCTGAATCGCAGTGTGAATGAGGGACAAGATATAGCTCCAGCCCTTCAGATATAACTTGAAGAAGGAAAAAAATTATCATATTATCGATTAAATTTTAGTGGCATATGACTTATCTTATGGGCTAAGTATTTATTATTGACTAGTTTGAGTAATCTTTGGCCTGGTCTGTTTTTGTCTTAAACTTCAAATACAAAGCAATTCCAACTCCTGCGACAATCATAGCAATGATAATAAAACCAATATAGCCAATTCCTTTCCAATTTTCATCTACAGGGTTTACCTCAGTTAATGTAGGACTATTCTCCAAAAAGCTTTGCTTATTGGGTTCACTCACAAAGAACCCAAAATATGATTTCACTCGGCTTACAGGAAAAGTAGCAAGCTCATATGGTCTCAGGATTTGATCTCCTTTGAGCATATCTGAGTCCCATATATCTCTATCAAGCAATAGCCCAGTATTTTTCTTATTATTGAAATCAATCTCCTTTCTGTTTTCTCTTCAAGGAACTGGAATAAAATCTTTGCAATATCCATCTAATAATCTTCTTCTGCCAATGTTGAAATTTTCAAAAGAAAGACCTTGATAGCTATTCTTCAAATTCCACAATCTGAATAATAGCTGACCTTCCTTAACAACAGCACTCGACAAATAAATATAAGGATTATTGAAGCCGAACTCATATTTGGATATATGCTCCCACTCTTTCTCTTTATTAAAAATAAAGGCATTTTTCATGTCACTTACTATCTTCAAGCTTTCTGGATCTTGGATCCAGAATTGATAAATCTCAGTTTTTGCGTTTAACGAAGACTTTTTAAATTCAGTTTGTGACAAAGGACTTAATTCAGCTAAAAAGTGATAATCAATATAAGTTCTGTCATCAACTCCTTCGCCAAGTCCAAAATTATCATCCATATACAAATGGCGATGCATCAAAATTTCTATGCTTTTCATATACACCATTCCTACTCCTAAAGAAAACTGAGGAAACATTTTAAATGCTTCCACTCCCATATTGATAGCAAAACCTCCTGGAATTGGATACATATTTTCGCCTTTTTCATCTGGATTAAGGGTTCTTAAGTTTTTTGGACTATTTCTATCAGCATATTCTTTTGAGTCAAGACATTTCCTCATTCGCAAATCTCCAGAATTAGAGGTATAAAACCAATCTCCCGAAGCTATATCTTTACTCTTGATTCTCATAAGTATCTCTTGATTCCCAGATGCATATATCCCATATTTTCAAATAAAGCTTTTTTCTCCAAATAAAATCAATTTCTGATAATAAGTGTCGTGATTTTCTCTTTTTTCAATTGTCCTTTTCCATTTGATTTCGGCTATCATGGCTACTGGGCCTTTCCAGATTTTCAAAGAGTGAAAACTTAAATCATTAATTTTACTTCCTGGGCTTCCTGGTTCAAAAATATAAGCCCCAGCACGATCAGCGCTATAAAACCAGAATTCTTGGATAAACTCATATTTTTTGTGGAGAGTCTGAATGCTTTGGACAAACCCATTATGATCAAACTCTATTGAATGATGGCTATCGAAAACTATGTTACTATTTTCCTTCAATACAGCAGGCTGTGAGCACAATGAGCACGAATTCATGTGCTCTGTAACAAAAACTGTTACAAATGACATAGCTGGAATTGTCAATTTGATATATATTGAATAATTATTTTTCTCCTCATTTGCTATGTATTGTGACTCAATGTGCTCTCCTTTCCAGTCTTTCAGCTCAAGAAATGGATCATCTGATTCGATAATAATTATATCTGTCTTATCCCAATTAATTGAGTTATAAAGCACAAGGACTTTATAAGGCAAAGCAAGTGCAAAATTTGATTTTTTCTTGGTAAATGCTGAGTGCATGGCTTCATTTATGGCTTGATAAGCGTCATCATTATCATATTTCAGTCTGAATTTGTAATCTTTTGCAACCCAAGGCTTGCTTGTTCCAGTTATGGCGTCATGGTGCAAAGCCAAGCTTGTATTATAAGCTATGTATGTTTCTCCTTGTATCAAAGCTTTCGCTATTTCAGCAGCTCTAACTAATCTGTGTGTTTTATTTATGAGCTGCTTTAATGCAGGTCTTGTCGTATAAAATCCAGTCCAAAACGCAGCGCGGTTTCCAAAACGATAGCTTTGATAAGGGAAAAAATCACTTTTATATACAGGGAATTTTGCATTTGATTTCCTAACTGCATCAAAATATTCAGTTGTGGTAGCAAATTTTATTTCAAAATCTGGATATAGACCAGAAAATTTCATATAATCCATGACTTGCTCAAGCCTTTCAAAAATCAGCTTTGCTTCTGGGAAATAGTTAAAAAAGAAGTCTCCTCCATATATCATCATTAGCTTGTCTGTTTTGTACCCTCCTGACCATTCTATACATGTATTGTAAAGCCTTTCTGCGCTAATTAGAAATTACCAAGCTTTGATATCATTTTGACTAGGATTTTGGTTCCCAAAGCAAGCTTCAGGACTGTTTGTTTGAAGAAATCCTGGAGGATAGTAATAATCGTATAAAACATGTGTAAAAAGTGCTTCATTACTTCCAAAATTAACTCCTTTTCATATAAATTCCATATCTCCTGAGCCTCTCAGCTGAGATCTGAATGCTTCATTTATGCGGTTAATTACAAGATATTCATAACCAAACCTAGAAAAAATTCCTGGAGTCAATGCAGAATGCCCAAAAATATCAATTTGCCAGCCAGTTCTTACCCTATCAACACCAAATTCTTTATACAAATACTGGTGGCCAGTTTCTATCTGCCTAATAACCATATCAAAATCTGGATTGGCTTCATCTCCTTGCACATAGCCTCCTCCCACAAATTCTATTTGACCTTTTTTAACCAAATTTCTGAATTTGTTTGTAACATTTGCTGATTCGTCATCCATTCACATTTTAAGATATGAAGTCTCTGACCAAACAAACTTTCTATTTTCATCTTCCTCAAGCAAAGTTACGACATTGTTTAAAATGGATTTGACTTTGGTTTGATAGTAAGACTCAAAGGTTTCAAGTCAGCCAGGATCACAGTGAGAGTGGGGTACTATGAATAATTCTAATCCTTCACAAAGTGTATGGAGAAGAATCAAAATTATCATTTTTATAAATCCTGAAGAGTCGACATATTGATTCTTATTTTTCAACATTCAACTTCAATATACAGCTGATTACTTTTTGAAGAATTAATTACTCTTATTATCTCTAATTTAATAGAGTCTCTAGATTGAAAATATTTATTATGACTTTTATAAATTAATGAATTTTTCATTAAACCATTATTTTGGAAATGAATTATTTATTGAATACGCGATGATTGCTGTATTTCTATGAATCTCATTATTGAGTAAATTTAACATTTGCTGTTGCCTTTCATTTTAAAATTTAAATTTGTTATAGAAACAAATTGGGTGCATAAAGTTGCGTTTTTTGGAAGAAAGAGCTCTGATCAATGCGCCAAGAATTTATTAAGTTGGCAGCATATAACAAGAGAGTAATTTAAAAGTGACAAGGTATGTTTAAAAATAAATACATTAATGATTTTTTAAAAGAAAAGGAAGAATTATTAATATATTGCTAATCAAAACATCAAAATTACTTATGCATAAAAACACAAACTGTAAACAAATAAATAGATTTTTCCATTCTCAATTAAAAATCTTTATTTTATATTAACGTTGGCTTTTTCTAATTATTTCTGTAATCAAATAAAATTTGAAATGTTTCCGATTTAAATGCACAGCAATAGATTGAAGTTTTGACAAATCAAATAGATCTTCTTCAGTTTTATATTTTCATTGAAATGAGCGTATGCATTATTTATTTGCTTTGCAATGTATGAAAGTGATCTTATGATACACATTTCTTCTACTAAAACTACTAAAAATTTCAGTAGCATGTATTTGGCTGATTTTTTTTTGGGATTTTGGGAAGAGCGCCATTTTTTATTTACATTTCTCATCGGGTATTTAATCGAAAAGTAAATGTCTGATAAGAAAAAGTTTCAAGCATATGTTGGCAAAGAATGCTCTGCAGAAGTATTCTATGCTGATAAGAAGTGTGCTATGAAATTCATACCTTGTATAAACTAAAGCAATTGATATATTTAGCAATTTTTTTATAATTATTAAATGGCACAAATTTCTGCCATTTTCACAGACTTTAATTTATTAAGTATTGCCCAAAGTTCACCAATAAATAAGTTGCACGAGAATTAATTTTTGTTAATTTTTAATAAATTTCTGGCCGATTAATGATGGACATAATTTTATTGTCTCTATTTCAAATTTAATTTCAGAATTTAATTTTATTTATAATAAAATCCGACATTAAAATGATAATTTATTAATTTCTTACCATTCTTATCAATAACTTGAACATTTGATCATTTTACAGAAAAGATTATTCACTCAGAATTGATTTTAAGTTTAATTTCTAATTCCATTTATTTTCTAAAAATGACGAAGACCACTAAGGAGCAATGGATCGTTGAGGAAGTCGAGGATTCTTATAAATTTTTAATTTTATTCAGCAATTTTCTCATAGCCATTTGCGTAATTTCAAGGACATGGGATTTGATATTTAATCCTTCACCCTATCTATTTGAAATTATTATCCCATGAAATATCATGCATATACTGGTCACTTTATGCATAAAAATTGTTCGGAGAAAAACTAAAAATTATAAAATTGCAGCATCGATTATTTACGCAGAGTACTTTAATCTAGTTTGCAAGAATTTTGCAGATAAAAGCCTAAAACCTCTATATTCAATTACTGAATTATATGCATTTTTGATTGTATCATGCTTTCAATTTTCAGTGATGAAAAACAAGTGACTTTTCAATTTATTGGTTATAAAATTTATGTATGTATGAGAAATTCACGACAGATTATTTAACTATAACAATAATGAGCATCAATTTAACCCTTCACACTTTTGAATTTCCATCACAATACTGGTAAATGTCTGTCATTCTTGATCAAACAAGATTTCTTTTGAAAGGTTCAGCTATAAATTGGAATTGGAAAACACCAAAAAGAGGCTCAATATTGTAACAGAATCATTTTCTGACGGATTTTTGATTATTTCAGAAAATATAAAAATCGAATATTCGAACACTTATGCTCAAGAGCTATTAGGCTGTAGCATTGAAAATCTTCGCATCTCAATCTTGCAAATAGAATACCTTCAGAACAAAAAAGTCTGCAATTTTGGCGCTTCCAATTTTCTGAAGGATGATCTTAATTATTTACTCTCAAATTGGCATCTAGAAGAAATTACACTTGGGTTTGCTTATATACGAAACAATAACATAGAATTTAAAGTCAAGCAAATTAATTGAGAAAATAGCCATGCATTATTTCTTACAATTAGGAATGTAAATCAATCAATTGAACTGGAGACAAAAATTTCGAACGATAGGATGAAAAATCTTTTGTTACGCTCGGTTTCACATGAATTACGAACCCCATTAAACTCGATCATTTATTTTACAAATGAGTTAATAACAAAATTCTATGAAAAGCCGCTAGATGATTATAAGCAACTTAAAATTATCTGAATATCAAGCAAACTTATGCTATCATTAATAAATGATATAGTAGATTATACTAAATTGTTGTCTGGTGCTTTAACAATTCAAAAATGTCATTGCAATGTCAGGGATATTATTAGGCAAGTTTATGAGCTGTTTAATATTCAAGCGATTAAAAAGCAAATATCTGTTATTATAAGAGTTGATCCAAGTATCCCTGAATTCATCTACACAGATTCTATAAGACTTAGTCAAATTCTTCTGAACTTAATGAGCAACGCACTCAAGAATACTTTAAAAGGAAAAATCGAAATTTGCTGTGTGAGCACTGTTAGTAATAAATTGAAGATTTCAGTTCAGGATTCTGGGATTGGAATGAATGAAGAATTTATGAACAATCTGCTTAGAAATTTAAATATTTTAAATACTCCAATACTTAATTCAAACGGAACTGGGCTTGGCCTTTATATATCAAACTTACTTGTGAAACAATTGGGTGGCAAAAAACTAAAAGTTAGTTCAACTGCTGGCAAAGGTTCAACATTCAGTTTCTCAATAGCCATCTTTGAGAATAGTCCATTAACTGGAATCCATGAAAAAATTGAAAGCAATTTCAGTGAAGATTATGTTGAATTAAATAGCGAACATAGACTATTTTCAAGATCAAAGCAAAAAGATGTGTTAATAGTTGATGATACAGAATTTAATTTAGAAGTTCTATCTTCTATATTGAAGAAAAATGACATTTCTTATGAAGAAGCTTTAAATGGAAAAATAGCACTTGATAAGGTGATAAAGCAAGATTCTTTAGATCAACCATATAAGGTGATTATTATGGATTGCGAAATGCCTGAAATGAATGGATGGAAGGCATCAGAATACATTGAAACACTGTTTAGACAAGGTAGATTAAGACATTTGCCACATATTATAGGGCATTCTGCCTATAATTCAGAAGAAGATATAAGGCTTTGCTACCAAAGTGGAATGGTTTATTTTTTGTCAAAGCCCTGCTGCCCAGAGAAACTGCTGAGCGTAGTGCGAAATTACCTGAATTGCTAAGCCTTGTATTTTCCATAACTTATAATAAGGATTACGCTTTGAAGTGACTTACTTGCTCTCAATTAAAATTTCCTGTCAATATAGTTAAAAAAAGTTAATTACAAGCAGTGTTATAGCCAACACTCTCAGCTTTTCAATTCCATTCAATAAAAGTAGAAGCGTTATTCTTATAATCAAAATAATTAATTACATAGAATGTTGTGTAATCAATTAATATGATTAGCACTAATATCAATAAAAGAAAAGAAAAAAATTCGTTTCCCAGACTTATTAAATGTATAAGAAAAATTATGTGATGATTGGCCCGCTATGAATGAAGAAAGAGAGCAAGCAATGCAAAAGCTCTCTGGATTTATATAGCTATAGATCAGACAGGCCAATCCAAAGCCAGCAATATATTATATAAAGAAGAAGTATATTAACTACGATCTGAGCTCTTGATTACAAGTTGGTACTAAATAGAAATTACTAGAAAGGTCCTCCATTGCCTTCTGGAACTGTCCATTTGATGAAGTTACTTACAGCTTTGATATCACATGTTTTGCAATGAATACAGTTTTGAGAATTTATTTGAAGCTTGTTGTCAATATATTCATAGACTCCAGCAGGGCAGAAATTTTGTTCAATCCCTGCATAATACTTTAATGATAAATCTGGTTTTCCTTCCATACCTGGCTTAATCTTTAAATGGCAAGGCTGATCCTCATGGTGATTTGTGCCAGTTTTAGAGACTTGAGTCAATAAATCAAAGGTTAATTTTCCATCGGGCTTTGGATAATCAATGGGCTTAAAATCTCTTGCGAAATGAGTAGCAGCTGAGTCAAGTTCAGGGTTTTTCTTAGCTGTTAATGCCACCCTATTTCCTCCAAAAACTGAATTGCTGAGCCATGCCTGTACCGATCCCCACCAAATGTTCTGAGAAAACCCTTCTCTGACATTTCTCACATCATAAAGCTCTTTCCATAGCCAAGAATTCCTATATTTGTGATAATATTTGAATAGCTCTTTTCCTTCTGCATCTCCATGATCAAGCGCTTCATGAACTGTTTCTGCAGCTAAAATTCCGGACTTCATAGCTGTATGTGTTCCTTTGATTTTGGCTGTATTCATAAATCCAGCTGAGCAGCCAAGCAGCATCCCGCCTGGGAACGTAAGTTTTGGAACAGAATACCATCCACCTTCATTCAGAGCTCTTGCTCCGTATGATAGGCATTCTCCACCTTCAAGATGTTTTCTGATTTCTGGATGAGTCTTGCATTTTTGGAGCTCTTTAAATGGAGAAATATATGGATTTTTGTAATCTAATCCAAATACTAGTCCCACATGAACTAGATCTGGAAGCTGATGGTATAAGAAGCCACCACAGATAGTAGTCGAATCTGTTGGCCAGCCTATTGTGTGTTGCACAAATCCTGCTTTGAATTTTGTTGGGTCAACCTTCCAAACTTCTTTGATTCCTATTCCATAAATTTGGTTCATCACTTGTCTTTCTCCATCATTGAAATTTCTGAGGTCGAATTTTTTGATAATTTCTTCGCTAAGGCTCCCCCTGCATCCTTCAGCAAATAAGCTTTGTTTTGCTTTAATTTCGACGCCTGGCTGGAAGTCTTCTCGAGGCTTTCCATCTTTTCCTATACCGAAATCTCGAGTAATTATTCCTTCGATGTGTCCATTTGGACTTACTAGTAGCTCATTAGCTGGGAAACCTGGGTAAATTTGTACACCCAAGTCTTCTGCATATTTTCCAAGCCATCTGACCAACTCACTAAGCGAAATTACATAATTTCCAGCGTTGTGCAAGAACCCAGGGATTAAAAAATGTGGAACATCAATACAATGCTTTTCTGTCAACACACAAAATTTGTTAGTAGTAACTGGAGTTTTGATAGGGGTATCCAATTCACGCCAGTTTGGGATGAGCTCGTCAAGGGCTCTAGTTTCAAAGCAGTTTCCAGATACAGTATGAGCACCAACTTCTGCTGCTTTTTCAACAACGCAGACTTCATAATTTGGATTTAACTGTTTTAGCTTTATAGCAGCACTAAGTCCAGCAGGTCCTGCTCCTATAATCACAGCATCACATTCAATTCTTTCTCTAGTTTGACTTGCAAATCTGCGAATTGCCCTCCACATTTATTAACAAGATATCTAAATTCAATTGAAGATCAGTGTCTTTATTTAAATCTTGATTACAATAAATGATCAGCTCATAAATTTAAAGCTGAACGCTAAAAATCATCGTCAATTAATAAGAAAATAATTCTAATTTACTATTTAAATTGAAAGCTTAAAGTTGTTTGATAGATCTGCTCTAAATTAAATATCTGAATTGAGAGAGCAGAATAATAAAGCTATATCAAAGTTATTATTTAGAGCAAATGAAATAAGTAAACAAAATGATTTCTTCTTTAATTCTCACATCTTAATTAAAATGAGCACTCAGTTAAAGAGTCAATCGGAGCTAGCAAACTTAAGCACAAGAAAGGCTCATACACAAAATATTGCATCACAAAAAAAATCATTCCATTCAAAATGACATGTATTAAAGGAATAAATCTTGCCTTCAGCATATTATGATACCCAGCTAAAAATTCATTATTATATACCATGAACCTGATTTTATTGTCATAGCTTCTTCTCTCCCTCAGCATTGTCATTATTTCTGGGTCAAACTTAAACGACTCTAGTTGCTCTGATGCAATTTCAAAATAAAGATAACTTGTTGAACCACGATTGCACAAAATTGGTGAATAAACCATATACATGAAAGGATCTGGGATTCTTTTTTGATTGGATTTTAAGATGCATACAGCAAATTCATGAATCAGAAGTGTAAAGCAGTTCCCGATAAAGGTGAGAAGATTGATAAAAGGAATAAAATAGAAAAAAAGCATACAGAATAAGCATCGAGATTCCAGCGCGAACCAAAGTTTATAGAGAAAATCATTGTGAGCTGTTTTTAAAAATACCTCCCCTTCGCGATTCACTGCATCATTATATTGCTCTATCACAAGATTGCAGCGCGATATGGGATCAAATTTTCCTTTTATTTGTTCGCCAAGCTGTGTAAGACCAATTCCTCTTTTATACATAATATATAATTATTTTAAGTATTTATTTATGTCCTTTAAGAAGTTTTGAAACTCTGGCTTGGATTTTATATCTCTTTCTTTGACTATATCTAACAGTATTTTAGATAACTCTTCGTTATCGTTAACGTGGAGTTCATTCAGCCCATAAATGATGTGCAAAATCGTTAAATCAGCTTCATATTTTAGTTTGAATTTGAACTGAACTAAAAAATCTTTTAGCTGATTTAAGAAATCTGTTTTTTGTTCTAACAATCTTGGATTCATATATCTCGCGTATGCATTCAAAATCCCTGAAACATTTTGAATGGTCATATCTTTTTTCCCTTTCGTTATAAGCAGATTTTCAATATCGCTATAAATTTTTGGATGCCCTTTGTTTGCTTTAACAAGCCCAGATAAAATTATCGTGAAATCATAAGCAGTCATTCCTTTTGTTGTTTCCTCAATTCTTTTAACCAACCCCCTATAAAGATCATCACTGCCTAATTTATGTTGTGCAAAAGTATACAAAATTCTGCTGGCATCTACTCCATCCAAGTCACCCGAAGTTCTCAGCACTTGCTGCTCTAAAATCAGCAAAATCTTTTCATTTAGCCTGTGTAACTTTTTAAACGCATGCATGATAACTGCAACAGTGCTAGCTCTCATGCTATGCAGAGGGCATATTCTCTCAATTATAAGCTCTTCAATTTTATCTCAAAATTCTGGAGTGCCTTTCTTTGAAGTAGAAAATACTTGGACTACGCCATAAATGTTTTTAGAGTCAATTGAATTGTAATGGGTCGTTAAAATGCTTTTTTGGAAGGCTTGCCACAAATCGTCATTCATGATATTGAAATTTGAGCATTCCCTTATGATTTTTATAAGAGATTTGAAGTCGTAGTTTTCAATAATTTCGATCAATTTTGAAGAAACTTGTCGAATTGCAGGCAGAGTGGCGAAATCTACCTTAGGAAGTGCAAGACTTTTCTTTTTCTTTTTGTCGATATCTTGGAGGAGTTTCAGAAGTTTTGAAGCGTTCTTGGGCTGAGATGTGTCAAGTTTTGAAATAGCTTCAAGATCGTAGGCAATTTTTCGAGGGAAGTGGTTGTATTCAGAAATTTTGGCAAATTTGGAAAAAGGTCGGAAGAAAAGAGGATATAATCGAGAAATCATTTTTTACACAGGATTGCATGAAATTCAAGAAGAAATAAATTCGAAGAGAGTTGAGGTTTAATGTTTGAAAACAAAACTTGTATGTAGATGAAAATAAACATAATATGGAAATTGTATTGCTGTATATTTACGACTTGGGTGGACCCAAAACCTTGATATTTTGTGTATTATAAGCGTTTTCTTAATATAAAGAAGAGAAATTCTAAAATCTTCCTATGCATTTACTTTATAAATATTATTTTATGTAATCATAATAATAAAAATCTTTATCCTGTTTCACCACATCCAAACGTAATTATCTATTTTCTTGGTTGATCAAATCAACTGTGTCCAGTAATTTCTTTATATAATAAATGATCAGACTTGCAAATCTTTTTCTGATTCTCAAATACATCTCAGC
>CATKHM010000223.1:0-27221 GCA_949751825.1 Blepharisma undulans
CAGACACTAATAATCCATCAAGGTGGCAAGTCCCTTATGCTGTTCAAAATGGCAATGCAGCCGCCATTCTCCCTCTCTATAAAGTAACAGTAGGCCAAGTAGGGTCTCCTCTTACCATCCAAATCACTAGAAACTCAGACGGCAAAAATTTATTTTATATAAATTCTTTTACAACTTTTATGTATAATGACAAAGATATATATTTCACCAATTCTCTTGGGTATTCTGTCAAGGTTATGGGACTTGGAGAAAGAGTGAGCACTTTTGTGCTGGCTCCAGGACAATATACACTTTGGGCAAGAGATAGAGGTGGTTCTGAACCCGATTATGGAGTAGATGGTAATGAAAACTTGTATAGTTCTCAGCCTTTTTACCTTGCAGTTGATAACAACTATACAGCCCATGGTGGATTTTTCTTGAATTCCAATATGATGACTGCTTTTGTAGCCAAAAAATCAGTGGGATTTAGAACTACTGGAGGGATTATTGATTACTTTGGATTTATGGGTCCTGAACCTGAAGATGTTCTTTTACAGTATCATAATGTGATTGGGTATCCTACATTGGTGCCTTATTGGGCACTTGGGTGGCATCAATCCAGATGGGGATATCAAAATTTGACGTATTTGCAATCAGTTGTTAACAACTATATAACTAATAACATCCCATTGGATGTGATATGGACTGACATTGACTATATGAATAAATTCTATGACTTCACCTTTGACCCTGTGAATTATCCTCAGGTTGCCTTTACTAAATTTGTGCAGAACTTGCAAGGGATTGGAAAACATTGGGTTCCTATTGTAGATTGTGGGATTCCAAATGATAATACTTATTCAGTTTATACAAGTGGTCTTGCAAGCAATGTTTTTATACAGAGTGCTTATGTACCGAATACTCCTACTGTTGGACAAGTATGGCCTGGAAATTCAGTATATCCAGATTGGTTCAATCCAGCTGCAAGCACATGGTGGCTTAATCAATTAAAAGCATTCCAGAATACTATTCCTTTTTCAGGGATATGGCTTGATATGAATGAAGCAAGCAACTTTATTACAGGAGAAGTTGGCCATACCCCTCCTTCAATTATCAATAACCTCACAATGCCATATACTCCTGGCACCGACGCGGATATCAACACTAAGACTATTGATGTAGCTTCTACTCATGTTAGTGGAATATTAGAATATAACGCTCACAATTTATTTGGCTCTATGGAAGCTGCTATCACCAACTCATATTTCACCAATACCCTTAAAACAAGAGCTTTTATTTTAACAAGAAGCTCATTCCCTGGAAGTGGAAGAATTGCCTCAAAATGGACAGGAGATAACTACTCATCATTTAGTTATCTTGCTTACTCAATTACTGGCATTTTCAATTTCGGAATGTACGGAATTTCACATGGAGGCGCTGATATTTGTGGATTTTTCGGAAACACCAACGAAGAACTCTGCTCCAGATGGATGCAATTAGGAACCCTCTACCCATTTTCAAGAAACCACAACTCATATACCAGCATTCCACAAGAACCTTGGGCTTTTGGAGAAACTCTTCTAACTACATCAACTCTTGCAATCAGAAATAGATACTCAATTTTCTTATACATTTCTACAGGGATGTTTTTAACTAGCTTAAACGGAGGTGCTTTCTTTAGACCCACATTCTTTGACTATCCTAACGATTTCAATCTTTTAAATAACGCTACTGCTCACTTCATGCTGGGAGACTCCATTTTAGTTCACCCTTGTTTATGGCCAGGAGTCACTGGATCTGCTTCATATTTCCCATATGATATTTATTACGATTTCTTTACAGGCATTTTTGTGCAGACTGATTATGATAATGAAGCATATCTCAATATGCCATTACCAGGAGTAATCCCAATGCATATTCGAGGTGGAAGAATTGTTCCTACATTGGACAGTTCTAATAGTGTCCAAAACTTGCAGAGCTTGAGATCGTCAAATATCACTATGATTGTGGCATTAAATGGAAACTTGCAGGCTTTTGGAGCAATAGTTTTCGATGATGGGCTATCAGCTAATACGATTACGGGAAATCTTTACACTCAGGTGCAGTATAATTATAATTATCTTAATGAAACTGCAGATGTTTTCGTGGTAAACCCATTGACAACAGGCTATACAAGACCAGCTGGAGAATTCCCATCTATTTCGAATATTGTCATATATGGTTGTGCAGTTGGGCCTCAAAAAATGTATAAATTACAAGGAGGAGTATTGACACCTTTAAATGCTTACTTTATGTGGGACCCGTATAACGGAATTTGCAGGATTTATTTAGGCTTATACATTTTGCCTCCAGATCAGTCATATCAATTGATCATCAATTATTTCAATTAAGCCATTAGAAATAAGTAAGAGTTTAATTTGATTTAAATTGCCTTATAAATTCATACAAAAATTAGGTTATTTTTATAATAATTAATATTTATAGAAAGATGGACATCGACTGCAGCATATCGTGCATGCTCTGTGCGAAGCAAGGAGTTCTTTTTGTAAATCTTGCATGCTTCCATATGGTTTGCAATACTCATCAAAAGGAAATTAACGTTGGAAGAGAGCTTCTCTGCACTCATTGCAACTCCAAAGTGAAAATTCTCCGCCAAACGCATATAGAAATTCCTAAATGTGAATATTGTCAAATAAATACAGCGAACTGGCAAGTTCCAGCTTGTAAGCATTGGTTTTGTGAAGAATGCTTCAGAATTGATTTAAATAATGTGGAAGATCAATGGTATTGTTCAGTTTGTGATAGTTATGTTGAAAATCCAGCACATTATTTTAGAAGACAAAGAGAAATTGAGGAAACGCAGAAAAAGGCTGCAGTGGTAAACCCAGAAGTGAGAAAAAATAAAAGAAAATCTTCAAAAAATAAGGAAGAAGAAAAAAAGGAAGCTGTTGCTGCACAAAATTTTGTTTATAAAGAAAAAATCAATGATCTTCCTTTATTAAGCCATGATAAACAGCATGAAATTATAAAAAATGATCTCCCTGATATCAACAGCAAAAATCCTTACAAGCAAGATTTGGAGGGAAGTCTTCCTGATATAAGTAGTGATATACCTTATCCACACCCTAAAGAGCAAATTATATTGCCTAATTTAGGAAATGATATTGGGCACGGACAAGCTATGGATTTGGACCTTCCTGATATAAATCCAACTGACTCATATTTGTCTGGAAAAAAGCAGGAAATTGCAGATTCAAGCGTTAATATGCCATATTCACAAATTAGACATGAAAAAAATCCAAATTATTATGGAAATGAGAATAATGAGCAAATATTTGAACGAAAAGCAGATATATCATCAAATTTAAATGATATTAACCAATCAAATAATATAGGTTTGGAGCCAATAAACATTGAGCCAGAGCCTGATAAAAACCAGAAGCACTTCGAAAATCCTGCTGTTAGGCACGAAGAGCAGGAAAAAATAGAAGAATTAGTTATGTAATTATTATTTAGGCAATGCACAAATTGCTATTCCTGGTATTTAGAAATCATAGATAACGGCAAGTCAATGTATTGTGATTCCTGCAAATTAAAATTTTGCCCTGTGTGCTTAGTGAAACTAGATGATTCACACTTGTGCAAAGATGTCAGAGAAAGCTCTAAGAAAGTCACTCTTGGGGAAATTTATAATATGAATATAAATAGGCTTCAAAAATTGGGTTTGCTAGTTCAAAAATGTCCTGATTGTGGGTGGCTGCAGACATATGAAAAAAAGGTAGGAAGTTTTGATGGTTATGGAATTTGCAGAGATCCTAGGTGTGAGGGGAAAAGATTTTGTTTATATTGTTCTACAGAAGATCAAAACCCATATCATGATTGCATGAATGATGAAAAAATGATAAAAGTTATTGGATATCGTGAAATAAGAGGAATTAATTTTCCAAAAAGCTTTTTTGAAAAAAGGATCATGAAGTAAAGAATAAGATAAAGCAAACTTAAATAACTAATTTACATATAATGCTTTTGAATACAAATCCTATAAGAAGTCATGCTTATAATAAAATTCCATTTGATCAAGGCAGAGCTTTTAATCAATAATTGGACTCTTTAATCAAACAAATCTAAGAGGATTGCAAACATCGACTAATACAGTGCTTACTGGATTTGATGTATTAACACATGTAAAATAATAATTCCCATCATTAAATAGATATATTGTTGCATATTTATTGTAAATGGAAGCTAATGAAAGCGAAAGGGAATCAAAAGGATTGCTGAATGTGCCATTTCCTCCATAAATATCACTGCTTGTTTGTGAAGTCACATAATAAACTGCTGGGTTGTCTTTTGTTGAATAATCATTAGGTAATAAACACACTGGGTAATTTCCAAGTAAGCTAAAAGCTACATGTCCTCCAGGGCATTTTGTAAGGCAATATCCATAAAATTGATAAGTATTTGATTTGCATGTAAAACAATCCCCTAAACTTGCTGAATTGCAAATTTGACAGTTGGAATCAGCACAAGTATAAGTTGTGCATTTATTTCATGAGTTAATGCAGCTGGTTTTTTTACAATTTATATGGCAAGAGCTGGGATCAAGAACTTCTGTTGATAAGCATGTTGTAGAATTTGTACAATTGGTTGGGCTGATATTTATTGTAAGATTTTTAAATATAAACGCATAATGTAAAGCAAATAATATTTGGTTTGTATTTGTGCATTTAGCAGCGCTATTTATAGTATCATATCGGCAAAAAGAATTCATGCAAGCATCTTGGCATTGTCCATAACTTTCAATCCCGCATCCATCTGCACGTCCACACTCATAATTATCATAATGACAATCACTCACATTACAAGCAGAATTACAAACCCCATTTCCAAGCATAGATTTCAAACACCCTGGAGCACATTCCTGACAATCTCCTCCATCATAATCACATGCTGAGTTATCACAAACAGATTCACAAATTCCATTAGATTTCATATAAGAATGGCAGCCTGGAGAACAATCACAATCTCCTCCATCTCAATTGCAAGCCTGATTATTGCACTCTCTATTACAATTATTGTCTCCTATCATTCAAAATTCACACCCTGGACTGCAATGATTATTATTGCAATCCCCAAAATCATAATTGCATGAGGAAAAATTGCATAATTCATCACAAATTCCATCTCCTAGCATTTCATTACTGCACCCAGTAGAGCATTCTTTGCAAGATCCTAACCCATAATAACAATTTTCATTATTGCAAGAATCAGAACAAGTTGAATCCAAATCATGCTGATGGCCTAAATAAAATTTACAATCTGATGAACAGTATCCACAATCTCCTAAATCATAGCCGCAAATTGGATTATTGCAATTCTGATTTCAAACCCCATTTCCTGGTTCAGAAGATGAGCAAGAGTAATTGTTTATACATGATTGATAGCAGTCTGAATTTTGAGGATTTAGCTTGGGGTTTGTAGTGGAATTTTATTCGAAATTGCAAAATGAAACCATACATACTGGATCACAAATCCCATCTCCTTTCTAAGTAATTTTTACTGAATTTGAGGAACATCAAGATGGATTGCACAATAAGTTTGTGTTCAAAGACCAAGAAGGCAGGAATAAAGCCAAGAATAAAATGATTTTCATTATCTTATTTTATATGACGATAATTAATTCAGTTTTTTAAGTTAGCTTAATTTAATTTAATAAAAAATCAGTGAGCGAATAAGAGCCTAATTATTTTTTAAAAGCTGAATATTTCGATATTTATATCAAAAATTTGCATGTTGAATCTTACTTGTAAGAAAAAGAATAAAATTGTATGAAATATTTATTAACCCAAAAAATTATTGAAAACATAGGCTGATGCAATAAAATATTGATAAAAAGAGTATAAAATATAATTTGTACTATTGTATCAGAAAATCATTGCATTGAAAATTTCGTGCCTTATGTTTATTTTCTCTTTTATTCGTTATCATGATTCCTATCTTAATAAATTTAATACTGATCACAAAAAACCTTTGTGTTTACTCAAACAAATAAAATTGGTTATGAAAATTTTGGATCATAATGATAATTGAGCCAACGAATTGATCTGCATCGCATGCATTTTTAATTCTTTTGATTAATGAGATTATTTTAATTTTCAAAGAATTTTTAAAGATGAATTTTGATTTTATTTTCCAATGAATGTTTCAGCCGTTTCTTATTTGATCTATCTAATCAAAGATGATAATTAAATAGATAAATAATGAAATCAGCTTTGGCAATTGCATTTTTTGATGCTATAAACGTAAATAAAGTCTTATTGAAATAACACACTGCTTTCTGATTACTTTGACTTAGAAACATGCAATTTTGGGTTTTGGAAATTTAAATAAGTCACAAGCCAAGAGCAATAAATAAAAAATTAAACCTAGAGATTTATCATGCTATATCCAATATAAATTTCTTTTGTTGATTTGTGTATATTTATTTTATCAATCCATAGCCAGGGATGCATATGGATAATCCTGGGACAGACTATTCCAAATTTCTCTTGACAAAATAAATATCAAATATCAGAATTCTTTTCAATGCCTGATATAGATAGTCAGATTCTTAATCCAGGACGACTAATATATGCAATTAGGCTATATAAAATATTTAAAATCATTTGGCATAGCATTTATCAAAACTGAATAAGGTAAAACGGCTTCATTAATATGTAAAATCTGTTTGGAGTTTAATTTGAGATTTAAAATATTAAGAAAAAGCTATGCTATTCATTGTCTTAAGATTTTACTATATTTTTATACAAAAACCTTATTTATAGTTAATCTAGAGTTAATGAGAAATCACTTGGTGCTTTTGTTAAAAAAGGATCCAAAATGACGATTTCATCCAATTCAATTTTTTCTTCTTTCTCAATTTTTATTTCTTCTACACTGACTTCTTCATAATGGCTATCTTCAGCATGGTTTGCTTCAATGAATTTTACTTCAAAACTATTCCCTATAGCACTTGATTCTCTATCTTCATCAACGCTTTGCTTTCCAATTTCGCTATCCACAATGCTTTCATTATCAAATCTAACAGTTTCTATGCAATTATCATCAATTCTATCATCAAAATTTGATTCTCTAGCCGTCAATCCTCCTTTCAAGCTTCCTAAAAACAATTGCATCATAGAAATTTCTTTGAAAACCACCCCTTGTGGATTTAAATTTTCTTTTCTAGGTGAATTTAAGATAAATTCCCGTGAAGATTCCCCAAGTCTGCCTGTTTTGTCGTCTCTTAGAGAAAGATCGCCTATCATATTATAGGTCTCTGAATGGAATTTTTTTCGCAAATATGGGATTTTATCGACAATTATGGTAATATAAGCATTTCCAGCTTTAATACCCCAGTAAAGCACAAAATAAAAATTAACTGAAATTATGACAATAAAAAATATAAGTTCAGTAAATTGGTCAAGAGATCCAGTCAAATAATACATTCCACAATAAATTGTTATTGTTGATGCGGAAATAGAAATACTTTCAAGTCTGTTTAAATCATCTCCATTATATGGCTTTATTTTGCGTTGAAAATATAGACAAGCCAATAATATGAAAAGAGTGGTCAAAGCTTGAATATTGATCGATACTGTTGCTAAAAACACAGAGCAGCAAATAATTGCAATTTTTCTGTAAATAATCACAAGTTCTCAATAGTAACTTCTAGATTTATACCCATTGAATAAAAACCCGTATTTGATCCTGGTATCTATATAATTGAGTCTAACCTTGTTTCTCATAGTTAAAAATAAACAAGATGTTGGAATCCCAATTCCTCATAGGAGAATAGCTGGAAGGGCAATAACAGTTATATAAAACACGTGCTGTGTATCCCAACACTTTAAATTCAAGTCATCTACAAGTCAATCTTCGCCATCATCAAGCTCAGTGCACTCAAAAGAGCTAAAATAATACTTACTCAAGCTTGGGTGGACCAAAAATGTCACAATAATTGAAGTAGTTATAATATTATTGATCAGCAATCTAAAGCTTCTTTTGCATAATGATATTATAGACCAACAAATAGCTGCAATAAATGGAATAAAAATTGATAATGTTGCTATGACAAATAATTTTTGATAAAATATAACAGTGCCACCTCCTCTTAAGTCTTCGTTATAATATTAAAGACAATCAAAAGAAAATATTTGGTCACTTATAAAGCTTGCATTATTTTACACAGAAAATAGTTATTTTACGTAGCTTGGCTGAAAGTTGTTGTCAAAGCTATTAGTTGTACATAATTAATGAATATTTTTATATAAACACTTGCAAGAGATTTGAGTTTATATGCTGAATTTTTTGGCATTTTAACCATCAGCCAACAAAGTATGAGAAATCCAATCCCAATTCCAGATGTTTTTATTATGATTATGTAAAGAGACTGACACTTCAAGCATTGATTTTTCAATTGACTTGGCATACTCTTCAGAACAGCTTTTACATAGATTTCCGGTATAACCTTTGGCACAGTTGCCAGTCTATAAAATATTTTGCGCATCAGAGCTAATGCATGCTTTTGAATCGGGGCACGATCAAAATTTTATGCTTAGTTTATCTACTTCTAGAGAAGGCTTGTACATTACATGGATAAGTGATGGTGATCATCTTAGATTACTTTTTAAAAAACTTGAAGAGAATAATTGTGTCTTAATTTTAATAAAGAAAATAACTAAATTTTAGGTAACTCAAGCTATGCTTAACGAATCAGATGTAGTTTATTCAATTTTGTCTTATTAATAGAACAAAATCTGGATGATTATGCAGCATTTCACTTTTGTTTCTTCCTAAAGAATACACAGCTTATCAGAGGATGCTACAGATATTAAAAAGACTTGCTAGCTATCGCTATCTTTTCAGTATATATGTAAGATTTGATTCTCAATCACTTGAATTTTTGTTATAAGTTAGAAGATCTTTTGGATTTAAGTTTTTATCTTTGAATAAAGCATCTTCTTAAAGAGATATTTTCGATATAAAATACATTCAAACATAATTTTAGCTTTTCGTTGATATTTTAACTAAAAATGGGGCTCCTTATAAAATGGAGCTAAGCGAGTATAAAAATGGCCTTGAAAACGAATACAACTGAAGATCACTTACTTCTCCTCCAGTCTCAAACTCTAGAAGAATTGAAGGGCTTGAAGAGAAAAAGCAACTCCTCTCTAAAGCACTTAAAAAGCTTGTAAAAAATTATCAAGTCTATGAAGAAAAATTCAAAAAATTAGATGAGAGCAATGGAGCCCTCAAGGACATAGAAGCGAAAATTTTCAGTGTCAACGTAAGAAAACGTATCAGCACTAAGCAATGCTATAGATCTACCTACAGTGAATTGATTAATCTACTTGCTGCGAAGATTAACTACTTAAAAGATTCTTCTAACACCAATCAAATTGAACTCATGATAGTTTCGGATAGCATTGAAAAAATCATCAAATTCATAAAATCAGTGGAATATCCTGGAAGATTCTTACAAGCTATTCGCAATTTGGAGTACAAGCCTAAAAAAATAAGGGAGCTTTCTCGTTTTTTAATTGACAGACAAGATTCAAGATATTTGTCCAACCTTTTCTTTTCAATTCCCAAGCTTCAATTCACCGAAAAAACCGCAAATTGAATCGGATTTTTTATGGGTGCTGCCGCTTTTGCCAACTTGATCATTACATGATGCAACTCATCACACTGGATCGAAGTTATTATTCCAGTATTTATATTTGTACTGTGGCTTATTTTCTTTCTCCCTCTAATTCTTGATGAGAGATCTAGTAGAAAGGCTAGAGATATGCCTAAATTGGATCTATTTGCATCTAAGAATGAAGAAGACATTACCATTAAGGAAGGCGAGTCTAACTAATAATGATTCTTCATTTTAAATATGTATTAGCCTTATTTAATATAAAGATAATCATTTATGCTATCTCTAATTAGTTTTGAATAACCTAAGCTATATTTAATTCAGAAAATTCAGAAATAAGAAGTTCGAACTAAAACAATCTTTTTATTTGAAAATTCTTGACTGTATGATAGGCAATAAACTATGCTGCATGCTGTAATTAGAAATCTTATAGATCTTTTTATAAATAGCATTCTTATTACTTGATATAAATTTTATAGCTGTCTTTAATATAATAAAGTTAATTACTAAATACTTTTGTAATTGATTACCAGTTTTTAAAGATTATGATAGCTATAATTATATTTTAAAATTACAATATATTTTCATAAATTAAAGATAACTACCCATTTTGATATTAATATCTTTTGCGATTTTCTCTGCTTGTCTTACCATACTCCTCATCAAATCTCTCAATTTTTCTTGCTATTTTAATAAACCCATTAATCATTTGTAAATCTTTTTGGGCCTCTCCTTCATAAAACTTCAACCCATATTCTTCCCTCTTCAACTCATCGTAAAACGACTCTCTGAATTTTTTGTTTTTTTCCAAATAGAAAGAATTTAAGCACTCGAGTTCTTCAGAAATATAATCAGATCCAGGGTACATGTTAAGTGATGTGATAAGCAGCTTAATAAGGTCATTTGAAAATTTTTGGATATCAGCATCTTCAGTATCATAAGAATTAATAAATTGTGACTGCTGCAAAATTCTGATGACATTGCAATGATGATTTTCAAAGTAATCGTCATCTTTTTTACTTAACTTGGCATTAACATTTTGCTGAAAAACTCTTATCCTTAGATAATTCATGATGTCGCTAAGAATCGCTTGCATTTTATTATATTAGCTATAGTTATAGTTTTACAAAAATCGTCACTCATGGAAATGCTCAGAAGCATTCAAAGTATCTATCTCAAATATGTTCATATAATTCATTAATTAACTAAAATCCAATGTGATTATATATTTGCATTCTAGTTGCTTTTCAAAATTTCATATCTATCATACTTAATCTCTAAGTAAAATTTCCTTGTCGTAAATCACGAGATATTGCTTATATTACTGTTTTCATTTTGCAATACATTAAATATTGAATATATTTCTTGCTAAAAAGGATTTGATTTATCGACAAAAATTGCTTATTTATCAGTAATTTTTGCATCAGGACTTGGATCTGTTGTAGAGCCTTTCTTTTCGTAGTCTTTGAGTAATAAATCCATATTGCTTATCAAAATTTACTACTAATATATAAAGATTTATTAAAGATATTTATATAATATGATAATTATTGCATTTATTACTTAATCATTTTTTTGTATTATGTGAAAATACATTTGATTATTATGTTTTATAATAATGAATTAATGAGAGACTTCCTATTACTCAGACTTGATTTTTTTCTGTACCCATTCTGAAAGTTTTCAATGAAAGCAAAACAAACTTATCACAAACAAACATGAAAAGCCTATGAGAACGTATTTTATAAGCTTCCCATTTTCTTTTATTTCCTCTAAAACCATACAAAGTTTTCGATGCTGATCTTCTGGTTTGAAATTTCTATTTGTGATAATATCTTCAAAATCAAGAAAATCACATTCAAGTCCACATTCAGGCACTTCTACATATGAATTTTCCTGCCAAAACCTAATTTTATTGCCATCTTCTATCTTATGAAGCTCAATAAAAAGAGCTGGAACAGCAGAAGGCGAAAAATTCATCCCCAGAATCCTCATAATAGCCATAAATCACGCATCATCTCCTAAATATATATGAAATTTTTGTTTGACTTTGCTTGGCTTTTTAACCTCATAATTCAGAGACCTGAACAAATTAATCATCATTTCATTTGTAGCTAAAATCCCTTGCTCTATTGATGCAAACATAACTGTGTCATGAAACCTATAATATGCCTCAATAGCAATTTCAGCTTCTTCTTGTGTAATTTCAGGCGGAAAAGCAATTTTTCGTTCTTTATATGATTTCAAAGCCTCACCTAGGCTATATATTTGTGATACATCTAAATCATTTCCTATTAATTTTCTATAGCTTTGTTCATGTAAAAGTACTTTATTTCAGATTTCTTTCCAGTCTTTACTTTGCAATCTAGAGATCATTAACCATTGAATTCTTGGACATGCATCTTGTGGCCTGAATAAAAAATCATCTGCATCTTGAGAATAATTAATTTTAAAATCATATGATTTTCCATAAATTCCTTCTAGTTGAGCTTTGATACTTGATATGCAGCTTGAAGAATTGCAAGATCTTGCTAAAATATCGTCATCAGTATAATAAGGATGAATAAGATTGTGATATCTTTCTTTGATTTTTTGCCCAATTTGATAATTTTGTTCAATTCCTTGACTTGTAAGGATATTTGGGTTTTCTTTTAGTCCTCAAGGGAATATTTTTGATGGTGTTTTTTGTCCTACCTTTGAAATTTCTATTACAAATAATAATTCAGCAGAAGCAAATGCAAAGAAAAGGACTGGCAAGAGGTTCATTTATATTAAAAATGACTATTTTAACAGAATCTTCCCTCTTATTTATATTGATATTTTTGATGAATCCTTAAAAATATATAGTTATTTTACCATAGAATTTGCCCAATAATATCCTTACAGTATTAAATTTCAATAAATAAAGCCAACATGGGAGATAAAGGACACAATTTCACATCGAAAGATACCGATTTTGTTTTCAAAAATACATATACCAGTGGCTTCCAGTCCAAAATGAAGAAATTATCCGAAAGCACATCATCTATAAAAATTGAAGACTTAAAAAATCATAAACCCCAAGCGCTTACAATTGACAAAAAGAGAAATAAAAAGTCAAAAAATAAATTAATTAACGAGCTAAATGAACTCAAAAAGCTTGCTATATATGATGAAGCTCTTGAAGAAGCTATAAGACTGGAAAAAGAGTCAGCACAAGGAAAAACAGTAGATGTTTTCTTAAGTATTCATTATAACACTGCATTTGGAGAAAGACTTATTGTGCTTGGTGGCCATGAACTTATTGGGAATTGGAGATCTGACAAAGCTTTGGATCTTGAATGAACTCCTGGAAATATTTGGAAAGGCACTTTATCCCTTACTCAAAAATCAAAAGATATAGAATACAAATATGCAGTAGTAAGAGGACACTTTGTAAAATGGGAAGGAGGAGATAATAGAATTCTTAGACTTAATGATGCTATACAGTTCGGCAACAAAATGCTGCTTAATAAATTTGAAGTTTGGAAAAGATAATTAAATTAATTAGAAGCAATAACATGACATACCTCAATTTTGCATCCATATGTGCTTAACAATTTTATCCAAAACCGTTGATGGTCACTCAGTCTATCATTTGTAGATTTTATTTCAGAGAATTTTACCTCTTCACCTCTTCATAAGACAAGATCAGGCATTCCATGAGTATGATGCTTGAAATCCATCGCAAAAGTTTCACATACTTTTTTCAGGACATTTTTCCCTAACCCTTTTACTATGACCCCAAGATTGTGTTTTCCCCATGATTCACAAGCAGCCCATGAAATAAATGCACAAGTTGTATTTAAATATTTTTCGTATAGCCCTACAAAATAAAAATAAAGGTCTTCACACATTTCCAGCTCATTTAAGGCTATATCGAACATATGTTTTCTTTTCATATAAAATTCTTCTGATTTATAGTCCAAAGGAAAAGATTGAAAAGGGGTTTGAAATGCATATGGAACTTCATCATAAAAGATCGCATTCCACATTAAAATAGCATAAATGCTGGGAAGAATAAGATTTTCACTATGATAGCCTTTCCAGCCATCTTTACTATACCATCAAAGAGCGTATTCTTCAACTGCTAAAAATTCTCCAGTATCTGTTTTAAATAGAGGCCTTCCGTCTTCATTTTTGCAGACTGCATGAGTTGTGATGTCTTGGAAAAGAGGATGATTATATGAATCATACTCATTTCCAAACAGTTCTGATTCTGTATGTGGGATTCCTAGTCGTTGGGCTTGTCTTTCTAATGTGATTCTTCTTCCTGCTCTTAATAATGGATCGCTTAATGCTATATGAACTAATTCTGTAGACTGAGATTTCAAAGCCAAATGAGCCCGAGTTATAATAATCAACCTTTCCCATCAATGCCCACGCTTATTTTGGTAAAAAGAGTTGCTTAATAGAGTAATTATGATTCTTACAGCTAAAGAATAATCTTTAACTCTCTCAATAAACTCAACACATAAATACAAAACTTTACTCCATCTATATAAGCTTTCAAATTCAAGTTTTCAATCATTGACTCTTTCACTTGTGTAATTTTTCATAAAAATTTCAATAGAATCTTCTACTTCTCCATATGAATAAACGCCAAATCGCTTTAATGCAATTAATGCAATCCCTTTGGAAATCTCATAATTTGTTTCTATAGGCAATCTATGCTCTCTGAGATTTTCTAATACAATATAAAGACTAAACGCTTCCTCCATTTCTAGTGCATCTGCTCTGTTTTTATAAATAGGTATAAATATGTTAGGATTTTCGTTTTTATTTAATACATAGCATCGAAAATCAGCATATTTAAGCATCTTCATCCTTTGGATAATGAGTTCTTGCATAAGATTTTCACATGTATAAAATGAAAATGCATGATGAAGCCTCGTAAATAAAGATATCGAGGAATCCGTAAGCCTCAAAAAAGCTGGAAAATCAGGTGGGATAACACAACTTAGCCAGGAATCATAAGGAGAATGCATTTGGTTTGCAATTGATTCTACTTTTAATAAAATCATGACATCGGATTTTAGGTCATTTAAATACCTGAGCTGCTCCAATACAAGTTCTACGAAATGCCGCTTTGGAGAAGGCTTGTTTTCAGCTAGTTTTGTTATATGAAATGATAGCTCATGGACTTCAGGAAGTGACGATTTTCTAGAGGCCATGTATAGAGGATTCTGAAAATATTTTTCAAGAGGAGGAAGTGCTTGAGATATGTGGTCATCTTGATTAAGAACTGAAATTAAGCTTCGTAAATGAGCTTCTAGCTTGGAAAGAAGGTCTTTGTTTAAAGATGAAAGAAATTCATATGTAAACTGAATGTCTTCACACAAAAAAGCAGTCCTTGACGATCGAGCAAGGCCAACTCCTACAAGCTCTTGGCTTGCTACAAGCTGATTTTGGATTCTTTTATATTCTAAACTGTTGAAATCCACCCATGCTTTTTTTCTCATAAAAAGCCTCACATATAATATCTTCGCCTGTTCAGTCAAATTTTCAAACTCATCAAGAATTTTTATTTCTTCTTGATTTACCAAAATATCCCCATATAGCTTAAGGACATCAAAAATGCTTCTAAAAAAGTTCAAATAAAATTCATCATCTGGTTCATGCTCAATTTTGGATTGAGTCAATTTTTCTTCAGGAGTTAGCATTTGGGTCCAATTTTCAAGCTTCATTTTCTGAGACTCTGCAGGAGCTGCCTTAATAGGAATTTTATTCGACAATTGAGTTTCCAAAACTTTAGGTTTTTCGTTAATTGGCATTTCATTTTCGGATTTTGGAGCTTTGAAAAATTGGGTTATAAGCAAATTGCTCACCACTTTTCTCTTTTTGTTGGGTTTTTCACTTGGCATCTCTGGCGGTCTTTTTAACATTATTTACCTTAATTTCCAAAATGGAGGGAATCTAATTAAATTAATCAAAATTTATTTAAATCTTTATATAATCTGCATTACAGGCCTTACTTCACTTTTTCGGTGAGCTTGCCATTTTTCGAAATCCAGCAACTTTTTTTCTAATAACGGAGAAAGTTTTAAGCTTTTTCTTCCCAAATGGATAATAGTTATTGCTTTAGCCAAAGAAATTTGGAATTTTTTCATTAAATATACAGCGACAACTGCACAGGATCTGCTTACCCCATAATAGCAATGGACAAGTAAGTTTCCTTGTGATAAGCATTTATCAATTATTTTGAAAAACGTATTAACAGATTCATTGAAATTCTCCACAGCTGAATCATTATCAACAATATTTACAGAATGGTAGCTTTCTATAAATGGATACCTTATTGGCTGATTATTTGTTCCAATGCTTAAAATTGATTTTATATCGTGTCTTTTTAATAGTGTTACATTTGAAGCGGAATTTAAATCAGAAATAAACAGTTCTCCAATGCGGGTTAATAAAGTAAGCTCATCTTTTATTGGAATATGTGAAAGCATGTCTAATTCTGATTCGATTATTTCTTTGAAAGGTTCATCAGGGATAATTGAGCGTTCTATGATAGATTTCTTAAGGAGTATACCAAATTTATTAGTTCTGCTGCTACTAAATAGCACATTTTGTGTGCAAGACTGTCCTAAAGCTTTTGCAAAATGCAAAAATGGGGTAGCTAGATTTTTTTGTTTTTCTTTTTCTTTGAGCTCTTTCGTTTTTCTTAATTTTTCCATTAAATCAAGAACTTGGGTCGAACTTTTTAAATTTTTTTTCTTGTTTTTCTTTGGGAAGCTTGGAAGAGTTTGATTAAGTTTATCATTCTTTCTTATGGCTTGTCGGATTTTTAACCTTTCTTCGGTGAATATTTTTTTTAAATTTGTGTATTCCAACTTTGAGGAAGTTGGCAATTTTTGCCAGTGTTGGTATAGAACAGAAAGTGTATTTGGGTTTGGATTTCAGCTGGATTTATTGATATTGATTACGCTTCTGCTTCTTATTATTTCGACTTTTCGCCTTGGAATTGCCACAAAAGATGAGTTCATTAATTCTGTGAATTTAATTAAAAAGGTTTTATTTTTGTACATATTTTGAGATTATTTCATATTTAATTTGTAAATTAATTGTCATATCTATTAAATATTTATTGAAAAACTATCTTCAAAACAGAAATGGCTCCTGTAAATATTAGCGAAAGAACTTTAAGAATCACCCCAGAATTTACAGTTACACCCATAACAGTGATTGGTCTTAATGCTTCATCTTGATACAGCATATTTACTACAAACTCAATACTCCCAATAGAATCAACTAGATTTTCTTTTCCTTTTTTCTCATAAATCTTCTTCCTTATTTTACTTATTTTTTCTCATAAAATATCACGATGAGTTGCAAAATGGTTATTTAATAATACCCCAGCAAGTGCCATATAAGTAATCACAAAAAGGATCATAAAGGTTAAAGCAATTTCTGGTGTAAAATTTAAAATATATTGCATAAGATCAAGGAGATTAAGAGATTGCAGCGCTAAAAGAACGATTAAAATTCCACACAAAGGAGTAACAAGCGATGTATATAAATGAATTCTTAATGTAAAGCCTTTGCCAAAATCCATAAAGCTTCTTCTTAAATAGTATCACGAAATAATCGAGAAATGGTCTGTAAAATCAAGCTTAGCAGGATTAGTCTTATCTTGGCTTAATAAATTCAAAGACTCTTCATAGTCTTCTGAAATCAGAGAAGTGCATTCTCTCATCAACAGTCTTTTTCTATTAAAATCATATATACCTACATATATATATGATATAAATGCAAATGATACAAACCAACAAAGACAGGTAGAAAAAATCAGGAAAAAAATTGTAAGCCATCCGCCTTCAAAATAAGCAAATTTTTTTTGTGCAAACATAATAATATGAGGAATAAGACCATATAGCCCCGCAAATAAAACAACCAAAATCATAGGATTTAAACTAGCATTTTTTCTGATCCTTGCAAAGAGTAGCCTAGATATTGATAAATTTGACAGCCGGCATTCTCCAGTAGCAACTGGAGTATAATTAGGATCAGGAGGCATAAAAGAGTTGATAACATTATAGCACTCATCAGGCAGCGGCCTTTTTAGAGTTATAAACAATAGTGCAGGGTTCATATTAAATCTTCTATATGAATTGATAATTTCTCTTTCTGCCACTTTTGCTGGTATAATCAGCCACACCCAAAGTAAAAGATGCGATCTTATTCCTAAGGATGGCATATCCCTTGCCCCAATTTCTCTTCAATGCTTTTGTGTAAAATACCCATATTTACTAGAAATAAGCATTGTTTTCAACGCCACTATGATTGCTGTTGCTGAAACGAAAGGCCCATAGTCATGTATCCTATTAGGTTCTTCAGATAAAAATGCAATAGAAAATATCAGTCATATAAACTGAGGCAGCTCCCCTGTGAAATACATAATATCCAGCTTGAACATCATATTTCTCATTAAATACCTCCCGAACAGAAAGTAAAGAATCGGAAGAGAAAAAGGCCCAAAAATAAAGTGTGTAAAATGTATTATATTGGCCTTTATAGCTTGAGACAGCCTAAATTCAATCTGGTAAGTATCGTATTCTTGCATATAATCTGAGTTTTTTTTGAACATTTTCGATCAAGATTTGTATTTTACTTCGTCCGGCTGAGTCGATATGGTGGGCCGACGTGTATTGTCAAAGTCCACGCTTTCACAGACTAAGACTTCGTCGTCAAGTCTTTTCTGATATTCCATATTTATGTATTGCTAAATAAGGTTAACTTAACAGCTTTCTATGGCGTGGTAATAGTAAGCAATAATATCATAGCTTTTAAGCATATTTTTATAATATGGATTTTGAGGAAATTTTTATTATTTTCTGGGCTATAAGAAATATAAGATTTACTATTGAATAATTTTGAAATAAAATTAAATAAGCATTTTCTTTGTAAATGTATCGAGAAAATCCACTTCCCAGGATGAAAACTTTACCTACATTGCCAAGTGTCAATAATTTAAGATCCACTTGGCTAAAACAAAATCGTCAAGTATCCCACAAGATGAGAGTAACTTCTATATAGAATATCAAAGAACTTTTAAATAAATTGGAATTCCATTCACCAGATTATGAATTCATCACCTTAGAAGAAGCCTTGAGGGGAGTTGGCGATATTCACCCTGATGGCAAAGTTTTTCGTTTAGATCTCAAAGACGAAAAAGATACTGCAAGTAAATTAAAACCTGCGAAAATCCATGAACTTAAAGAAAAACAGCAAGATATGGATAAAATGGTATGGGACATGCAAGACGCATTGGATGATTTAATAAAAGAAAGCAATGCTCAGATGAATTATTTGGAAGATATTGATGAGCTGTTAAGTGTAATTGAAGGTAGAATATCTCCAACAGAAGAAAGAACTGCTTTAGGGACAATTGGAAGTTCTACCCAGCTTATGGCCTATTCAATGGATGAAATCCAACAAGGAAAAACTCTCTATAACACTTTTTCTCCTAGATCAGACTCTGTTGATAAATATGTCCAAGTAGGCAAGCCTTCAGACGATATTTTTTCTATAAGAGAACTAGAAAAGAAGCATTATAGATATATGCTTGATGCTTTTAGGAATCTTCGTTTCAAGCTAGAAATTTCATCAAATATAGACTGTGTAGCTCCTCATGATATAGACAAAGAAAGCTGAGACGAAAATACCAAAATTACAATCACAGGAAGTACAAGAGAAATCAATGAAAAAATATCATCACTAGTTTTTAAAGGGATAGTGCAAAATTATTCATCAACTTCAACATCTCCTACACTTACAATTGCAAGAGCCCAAAGCAAGGCAAGTTTACCTGCAATAAAATCAAGGAAACCTTCTCTAGCAGGGATAATTGAAATGAAAGAGATAAGTATCCACAAGAAAAACATGAAATCTGTAGCAGTGATGCCAGAGATATTGAAATCTGTTGAATTATCGCCTATAGAAACAGAAATAAAACTTGCTTGCAATTTAAGACTGCTGAATCTTGACCCATTTTTGATAACAGAAACAAGAGATCTTCCTCATACATGCTTAACAAGCACAAGGAATAAGTATGATGAAATTGAGTATATACAGTGAAAAATGCCTGAAATTGCAGATAGCAGGTTTGATATTGACGATATTCTTGATTCTAAATTTTCACAAGAAAGATTGTCATCTTTTACTTATTTTAAGTCAGAAAATGATCCTACTAGTGATAGTAAATATGTGTTTGAGGAAGAAGTTGCGGAGAGGCTAAATTTGTATAAAACGCTTTATAAGCATAAAGGAAGGCTGAGGAAGATTTTTCTGAGTTATAATATGGAATCAATGAAGGCAACGAGAGATGTGCTGACTATGAATTTGGTGAGTTTTATTAGGCTATTAAGCGATTCTATGGTGCTTAGTGGAAGATTTGACACTTTAGATGCAGTTAAAATCTTTTACGTTGCATTTTCTCACATAAAATCAAAAGCCCAAGAAGCCTCCAAAAGCTGGCTTCATCATCTTACCCGATCCTACAATTTCAAAGAAATATATCGCCTTACTCTTTCTAATTTTCTTGAAGCACTAGTCAGACTTGTCCACTCTCACCCACGTTTTTCATCATTAACAAATATGAAGCTTTATCAAAAATTCGAGCTTTTTTATAAGCTGAGCCTAAAACCAGGCGCAAGAATATCGCAAGGAATGTATTATATGGAACTTTTAAATGATCTTCATATAATAGAAGTCATGAAGCATTTTACACCTCAGCTTTATTTAATGTTTATGAACACCATGACAAAAATTGAAAATAAACAAGTAAAAGGAGATTTAAATGAAAGACATAGAAAAGTGGAGCTGCCTAAGCTGTTAAAGTTGTTAGAACAGTTTGGGATTTTAAAGGGATTAAATCATATAGAATATGAAGAGGAAGAGGATATTGAAGTTGAACTTATTAATGCTTCACCTGAGCTGAGAAAGATTTCTGAAATAAAATCTGATATGAACTCACCGAAAAATAAACTAAAAAGGCCGAAAAGAGGTTCGATATATTATCCATCATCACTTGTAAGAAAGCCTGAAAATTTGAATATTAGGCCGAATATTTTAAAAAATTTGAAAAACACTGGATTAAGCTATAAGCATAATATTCTCCCGTTTTCAAGACCTGTAAAGGATACATTTGAAATTGATAAATTGACAGCTTTTAGCTTGTACTCTGGATTACTTCATAAATCAAATGGAATATTTCTTCATGATACAAATTATATTAGTGATAACGATTTTATGCTTGATTTCACTGATTTTCTTGAGTTTTTTACAATTCTTGGTATGCATTTTTGGAAAACTATATCGACTAATGAAGAATTATCAATAGTAGCTGGCGTGACTGAATTTCTTCAAAAAATAACTGAAGCATTTGAAAAGCATGACTATGGGATTATTAATACTCTTTCTAAAAACAAAAAATACATATTTTTAAAAACTTTGACAGCAGATATTGATATTTTTACTGATAGACCTTTAATTTCAGCTGCTGTTTATCCACAAGAGCGATTCCATCAAAGAAGATACTCATATATTTAAATGAAATTTTTAATTTTAACAAAAAAATTATCCCATAATAATTCTCCCAGTTGAAGATTTCCATGTCCAATTGCTTTTTTTTGGATTTTTTAAGTCAACTTTATCATAATTCTCTGGGCTTGTGTCGCCTTTTTGCTTTCCCCTTCCTCTCAACCTGACAGTTCTGGTTGATGTAGGAGAAATCACAGGAATAAGTGATTTTTGTGAAGGAGATTGTGACTGAGAATCTTTAGTAATTTGTGGAGGAATATTTGGGGCAAATAGGAATTTGCTTTCAGATAGCAAGTTTGTTTCTGTTTTTCCTTTGATTAATTTTGAAAAAGAAATAGCGCCATTTCTAGTCTCAAAAAGACTTGTATCTTTTGCACCTGAAGTATCAGATAATTTTGGTGATAGTGACCTAGGTGCAAAACTAATGTACTTCATTGATGTATTTTTTGCATTGAATTTTCCAAGTTTTTCTCTTCTTTTTCGATGGACTTTTTGAGGATGCTCAAAAATATCTTTTAGCCGTGCAGAGTCAGAAGTTGAGCGATCTGAGTCAAGTACCATTATTTTATTTTTCTTTATTGGCGGAGGACTAGGCTCTAAAATTGGGCTTGGGATTGCTGGTATCTGACTTATCTGTCTTTTTCTTGGTTTTCTCAAAAACATCCTGGCTTTCGTTATATCAATGCTTTCTACTGATTTTTCTTTATGTTTATTAAATAAATCAATATGGTCAAAAACAAAAGCTTTTAAAATTTGCCCAGTTGCCACGAAATTAGTTTTTGGCGTTGATTTATGATTTCGAGGTGACAGTGGAGGAGTTGCATCTCCTGCCAGCACACCATTCTTTACAGTATCTGATGATCTGTTCGAAATTTGAGAAGGCATCCTAGTTCTTCTTGCTTCTCCTGCTCTTTTGAAGAATTTGTTTTGCTTAAGAGATATTATTTCCTGCTTTGATGTTTTAGTTCCCATTTATGAATTCTATTTCTTTTATAATTTCTTTTATTTTGAAGTAATTGAAATATTTTGAGCTGAATTTTAAGAATTTTTATTATTCCCACCCCAATGCGCATAAAAATTTTAGATAAGATGTATTAATTGGACAAAAATTATTCATAGAAGTTACATTAATTTGTTTGACATATTAAGATATTAGATGGGTTTATTTAATAATAAGCTTACAAGCAAAAACAATTTGTTAATTTTAAAAATTATTAGTTTCATCAGCATAATAAAATATTTCTTAAATAAAAATTGAACCATAAAGACTTGCTGCTAGTAAATTAAAACTCAAACTGCACAATTTTAATTATAAACAGCAAATAATATAAACTGCTTAAGCAGCTTATGCCAATAAAAATTTACTTTTGTTTAGCTATACACAAATATTACTATTTACTAAATGTATTAAATTTTTGATGCTCTCCAAAATTTTCTTTTTTGCATTCTTTGCAAATAGATAAATTTATGCTTGTATAAAAGAATCTCAATACAATAGCATCTAAAGCACAATGAATGTATAACTATGATGGCTCAAAACCTGGTAGGACCTTTCATCGCCTCAGCTCAGTCTAGTTTTCATCATTGCCATCTCTTAATTTAATTATGTCATATTTAAGTATTTAAAACTGTTTATTCTTGAATTTCTTGAAAGAAAACTTCACATATTTACTTGTTTTGCAATATATTATGTGATTTTTGCACAAACTTTTGCCTGATATGATTAGAATTCCATATGTTAAAATCTTTGATCAATGAGTGCTAATTTTGCTGACACAATATCAAATTCTTTTATATTATCACACTGAATATGACTATTCTTAATCTGTGTATTATTTTTGTTGCTATCGATGCAATGAAGTATTTTGCTGACCATATATCTAAATCGTAAGCCTTTATTCTGGATTTATTAAAATGAACCCATTAATATGACATCTAATTAAAATCGTATTTTTAATAAATTATGAAATGCAATATATTTGGGAAATTACTAAGCAATTAACAGAATTCTTTACATTAATCTAGCCATTAATAAATGTGCAAACCTTACATGAACCAAGGCATATAATTTATTAGGCAGCACAACTGAGCAGAACCTGCATTTTGTCCTCTTCACTCCCGTTTTATTTGAAGTAAAAAATACTTTTTGGTCTTCCAATAGCTTATCAAGATGACATCCTAAATTATGATCCTCATAGTCTTTAATATCATTTACTTTCATTTTACAGTACCAACAAGTAGGATGTAACCTTAAATGAGAATTTAAATCATTTTTCCCTCTGAAATACTTATCACATACAATGCAAAGATTTTCTTGACCTCCATGAGATTTTATGTGTACCATGACATCTGCTTGTGAAGGATACGAATTTGAACAAATAGGACAAGGACATTCAGTTTCATTTGATACTGATGACATTTGGGTTATTTATTGATTATAAAGATAGGGGGATTTAGGTTAATATTTAAATCTATATGTTTTTGTAAAGATAAATTAATTTCAGTTATGATGAAGGAGTAAAAGGCCCAGGTGGCATTGTTGGAGGCCAAAATACTGTGGCATTCGGTGCTGATCCTCCATATTTTTCTTCATATTGATGTCTTGCGAAAAGTTTCTTCAACTCTTCAACTGGTCCGTATCCTAAAATTTTCACTTTATTTGCAGTCTGTTCTGGTATAAACGGTCTTATCATTTTCCACATACACTTCATAGTAAAAGGTGAGTTCACTATATAAGCAGTAATCATTCTACACCTATAATTAGTTTTCAACAAATCGACAAGCGACTTCAAATCAGTCCAAGGAATCTGCCTCAAAGACTGATTTTCTAAGTCTATAATGACTTGCCAGTTCTCTACGTGCCCTGGTAGCATTAATGATTGAATTCCGTACTCAAGCCAAAAACAAAGAAGCCATGAATATTCTTCAACAGAATGAGCATTAAAATTGATCCTAGAGACATTTATCACAAGAAGAGGCCTATAATGAAAATCTCTTCCGTGAAAATAAATTCCTCCTGTGTTAATTAGATGCTCGCATTTCGGAAGGAGAGTGTAAAATCCTTGTGAAAGATTAGCTCGCCATTGTATTGCAGCTAATAAATCTTTGACAGCTTGCTTTTTGTTGAAGCCGGAACTGATGAGGATTCTGAGAAGCTCTTCGTCAGTGAAATGTGGGGGTAGAGAAATTCTGGGAGACGAAGAATTGATTGCTTCTTTGAAATTTGTGAGCTCATTGAGCTCGTAATCGGTAAAGGATACTCCGTAAAAGATGAATCTGATTATGGATTGGCCGGAATTTAGACTGACTGATGAGCCTGTGGGCTGAAAAAAATAAGCTTCTTGAGGGATATTCTTAGTAACTCTTGTATCAGATTCTTCCATTATATATTTCCATCTTCATTTTTCCTTATGATTCTTTTCCTCAACACTAATTATAAAATACAAAACAAGCAGAAATTCAGACTCATGTTTCTTTTACAATCTATTGAAAGTTTGGATATAATTTCTTTAACTATAATGAAAAAATTATTTTCTATAATGAATTTTTTTAGAATCCATAGTTTGAATATCAATTTTATCAGAAAATCAATTTATTTAATAATTAAACTTTGCATTAGAAAAATTTATTTATTCGCTTATTAAAAGCAAAACAAAAAATGTTTAAAAGAGCGAAGAAAAAGGGCTTAACAATTATCAGTCACATGGGAAGATCTAATTCTTGGGACGTAACCTTCGATCAGCCATTTCGTTCACAAAGACTAGGAATAAAACATAACGATTTTCCAGAATCTTTCAATCGTGATTTAGCACCCGATAAGACTGATATAGAAGAGAGAATAGACTCTCTCACAAAACTTGCTAATGAAATTAAGGTTAAAGTAACTATACAGCAAGAATCCCGAAAAGAAATTGATGCCTCAACTGAGGCGAGTAATAAGAAACCAAGGAGAAGGCATAGGCCCAGCAAAGGAAAGTTTGCTGATAGATTGCTGTTTGAGTCCAGCATAATTAATTTACATCTATAATTAATTATATATAATGTAAAACAGTCTTAGTTAGAAAGTTTTTAAACAATAAATATAAATTATTAAGCAAGCTATATCTTTTTGAAGCTTTGATAGCAATTAAAACGCCAAAGAGAATTGAAAAAATGGATGATTGTTGAAGAGTTTTAATTAATTAATAAAAATCTTAAATTATCTTGACTAATTATAAGTTTTAAAATCATTTTGAATCATTAAAAAATAAAATCATTATTCTTTATATATTATAATTATCATCCATAAATAATGCACAATTCATCCATATAATAATCGAGCAAAAATTTCAGCTAAATTTTTTTGAATTTATTTACTTCTCTATTAATCATTAAATTTGAATTTTAAAACGAACAATAAATAAATATTAATTATGCGCTCAAAAACAAAGCACTCCAAGAAATCCAGATATTCCTTGAAGGCAGCCAATGACTTTTTTACAAAGCGCAGAGCATGGACTACCCAAGAAGATGAAGCAATTCGAAAACTAGTGATAGAAAACGGGACTAAACAATGGACAGTGATTTCTGAAAAACTAAGCCACCAATTCAATTCTCAACGAACAGGAAAACAATGCAGAGAAAGATGGCATAATCATCTCAACCCAGGCATTAACAAAGACAACTGAAGCCTTGATGAAGAACTTTTACTATTTGAAAACCATGAAAAGCTTGGAAACAAATGGGCAGAAATTTCAAAATTTCTCCCAGGAAGAACTGACAATTCCATAAAAAATCATTTCTATTCTACTATTAGAAAAAGATTCAGGAAAATCAAAGGGATTGATGGGACAAGAGAAGACCTTAAAGAGCACGATAAATTATTATCATCAAAAATTTTAGCTTCACTCCAAAAAAAGAAGCGCCAAATTCAGGACAACGACGTGTCCACTACTTTAGATGAAAATAGCGTAAAAGATGAAGAGCAGTGTGAAAAGTCTGAGAGTTTTCCAGAGTTTATGCCACTTGAAGAAGATGAACTGATAATAACAGGGCATCATATTTCTAACCCTTTCTCATCAACAGCTGTATCGAGCTATTACGAAGAAGCTCCGGTTGAATTTATGTGGACAGATGACCCATATCTCTGTGAGGAAGTGTTTATGATGCCTTTGAATACACAAGATTGCTTTGATATGTAAGATAGCATTACATTTAATTAAAATTTATATTTAAATGCTTTTTCCTAAAAATTTCTATATTTTATTTCAAAATTTTTATTTCAATAACTAATAAGTCTTAAATTCTTTGCGATTTGTTTTAACTAATCAATTAAAATTCATCAGTTAATTTTAACATTTCATTATTATGGCAGGAAATAAGAAGAAAATTGCCAAAGCCAGCTCATTTTCAGACTCTTCTTCATACTCTGATTCTGATTCTTGTTCCAGCCAAGAGCCAAAAATTATCAAAAAAGCCCCAACATTATATAACCCATTGATCGATTTACCTGATGAAATTTTGAGCCAAGAATACAATAGCCAGCCAAACTATATATTTAAAGTTAAAATAGATGCTTCCCCATTTGATGATTATATATTTCAACAAATGAAAGAGCATGAGATACCTATTAACACTTTGGTCAAAGAAGAAATGAATCATTTAAATCAAAATCTGCCTTCTCATCCTTCATATGCAATTTTCGTTATAAGAAACTCATCCAAAGTGAATGTATTGAGAGCTCTTATAGCTGGCGTTCCTGGTAGCTCTTACGCTTATGGACTTTTTGCTTTTGATATATATCTAAGTAAAAACCACCCACAAGATGCCCCTTTCGTTGGAATATCTACTGGCTACAAAGAAGTAAGACTCAGCCCAAGCATTGGAGAAAATGGACACTTTTCTCCATTTCTTGATAATTGAACACCTAAAATAGAGGATCAATCTGACTCATCAAATTGCAAACTTTACAATCTTTTAATTAAAATTCAAGCACTAACTCTTAATACTCCTATCATTC